>JAIPRL010008884.1:0-19112 GCA_025469235.1 Pemphigus obesinymphae | reverse complement strand
TGGCGAGTGATATGAGGAAGGTGGGAGTAAGTGAAGAAGATGCGGGAGATAGAGTTAAGTGGAAGTGTAGAACCAGGGTGGCCGACCCCAAATAGTTGGGAGAGAAGGCGAAGGAGAAGAAGAAGATTATATTATTAAATATATAATTCATCAAAAAAATAATTCAAATAAATCACAGATTATATTATTTTCATAATTTTTTATTGTAAGTTATTTCCAAAATATAACCAATAATCCACAATATTTGAAATGAAATATAAGTAAATAGCAAATTTTTAAAGTTAAATTAATAATGAAATCAGTTAGCTTTTAAAATTAACTAAATCTAAAGATCTGAGTTTATTTCTAATGCGGATTCTTTTAACCTGAAACATACAAGGCAATAATTACTAATACATAATTGTTACAGTTATAACTTATAATAGTTAAATATTTTCCAGAACAGTGTAATATATGTAATATAAAACAAATAATACTGTGATTACAAAGTTGATAGATCTTTAGCCGTTAAAATTGCTACATATTTATGATAGGTAAATGTAATATTTAATTTGAGAATAACTCGGTCTTGTCAATATATAACTAAATAAAAAATTATCTACTAACATTTTATGATAGGTACTTGTTCATTACGACTACCGGTTACTATCACACTACCGCTTAATATTTCAGACTGCCGGTTTGTAAAATAATATATACCTATTAGGTTATAGGTACACTAAAATATAGAAAATTGTATTAACTTGTTAACTCAAAATCTGAAATATTAAGCAGTTGTCATGATAATCAACAAGTGACCATTTACTCACTTTTATTAATGAAATATCCTTTTTATTAAAATAATATTATATTACCTAAATAATCAAAATCTATAGTATATTTAACTATTATCTTTCTAATAAAACTACCTATAATATAAATGTTGGTGAGAAAAATTATTATTATAGGTAGGTAATACCTCGGCATTACAATAGGTAGTATCAAATATTTTATTTAATTTAAATCAACAATAGATTCAATCTCAAGTATATATATTTAAAGTAATAAGTATTAATATTTATTACTTAAATATTATATCGAGCATTTTGAATTCAAATTTTTATCTTATATCAAAATGTAGGTAGGTAGGTATTATTAATAATTGTCAGTACAAAATTACTTACCTTAACAAGTAATGTAGATTCACTTCCTGATTGCCAAACTCTTATAATTTCATCTTCATAAAAGTGTTTTTCACACACATCTGTGTGGTCGTTAACGACGTAATCCTGTCGAGGAATAGCCTTTGACCATATTTTTCTTCTAAACTCTATACTTTTTGGAGCAGAAAATTTAAAAATTTTTCTTTATTGTTCTTGTAGCCCGAAGTACAATTTACTACGCCGCACTTTACATTATACGTAGTTAATACTAATATATTTTACTAAACAATTAATATACACGTGTAATATTAAATAAATAAAATAGAAATTGTTACGATTACAAAAAAACAAATAATAACAATCATGATATAAACATGGTAATAATGAAAAATGACGTTAAAATATTATGATCACATCACTTATTCACTTATCAATGGTCCCAGGACCAGCAGCGCTGTTAGTCCGCATCAAACGCGGATCAAAACTCGCTATGGGGAAGACGTACCTATACGGCGATTCCTAACCTGAATAGATAACCGTGGTCGATACCATTGATAACTCTCAAATATCATGGAAGAAAAAAGTATCTCTAAGGATTACACATTTAATAGCGTATTCGATTTAATGCACTTTTTGCACTCAGTGCAAAAACGTATTCGATTTGACCACAATTCAGTGAACTGGTGTATTTTTTCGTATTCGATTTAATTGAACTAGCCATCTCGTGCGTACCATCCTGCACTGCCGATTTTGCGAGTGTAATTACCATCACAGAATCTGTATTACTATTATTAGCCAGGTTTCTCGATCGAAATCAATAATATGTTAAAAAAATATATATGCTTATCACAATAATAAATTAAAATAATTTAAATTTCAAAATAGTTTTTTTTTCCATGACAATACTATTTTGTATTCGTATGGAAAAAAAATAGTGCAGAATCAGTGTTGCACTCGTAGAGTGCATACATATTTTCAGTGCACTTTGAATTCGTCAAATCGAATACGCTATAAGTAATAATACCTGACTACGGTATACTTAAATTTTAACTGTGCAATGAAACATTACGGGTAGGTAGTATGTTAAGTAGAGATTATGTATCCCATAGCTAGGTGATACCTAAGCAATTTTAAGTGACACTTTACGTGCTGACTATGCATACGGGCAATAATAATATAAATGATTTCCGCTACTAAAATATGAAATGTCGATTTCTATTCTAACTTTTATCGGAGACAATTCGAGTATAAAATTTTGAATTACCTGATGTGGGAGGCAATTCGGGTAACCTTTTTCAGGTCAAAAAATACGGGAGGTAATTCGAGTAGCCGTCGGGAGGCAAATCATATACACCGGAAAATGATTATAAGTACTCTTAGTGATAAGACGGTCAGCTGTTTTGAGATCAACGAAAAATATATTGACTGAACAAAGGAAATTCGTACTCTTGTAATATGCTTTATGGTGTATATACTGGTAATATTGATAAGAAGCATCTATGATTTTAGTTTTTTATAGTTGGCAATCGGATTTTTATTTAAAATTTTTCTGCTTTAGAAATTTTAGGTTAACTATCGTTATACGAGTTTTATTCGGTAAATGTTATAAAATACTTTGACACAATATTTACGTGGACAAAATATTAATTTTTAGAAGGTAAGATGTTTTATTATTTATTATTACTGTTTTTTTTTAATTGTAGTTATTAATAATATTACGTTATAAATTACCTTAATTTAACATTTTTCACATGTATTTATTATTATCAGTGTTCAGAAAATAATTGTAAACTTCGAAATGTAAACCAACATAATCCTGAGTTCCTCTAATAATAATTAATACTATCTGAATGTAATATCTATATACATTTTTTAACGTTTTTATACATTTCATTTTCAATAATATTCGCTATGCTTCAAATTACATATTATAATCATTATTTCATACAGTAGTGCGAACTCATATTTTACGCAATTTAAGACATCTGACATAACCACCATCTATTAAATTATATCTGTGATTAATATACACAAACAATTATTGTAATCAATTTTCAATATTGTTACTTAATATTATACAATAATATTCTTAATGATTTATTTCATAGTTTATAAGCTATACCTAGTATTGAAATAATATTGGTCAACCTACCACACGCCACTCATTTTGATAGAGGTGTCGACTGACGTTCTTTACCTTTTTTTGTGTGCTTCCAATTTCATATTTATAATTGGAGATGGCAGATGTTATCAACTATTATAAAGCGAAATTTGTTAACTTTTAAAAAATTTTTGTAAAGAACAATATTACAAATTATTTTCATTAAATTTTATTATAACGTCCCTTTTTTAAATAATTTTTATACCTAATGGTTTAGTTAATGAACAATGGGTGGCTTATGATTTCCACTCTACCAATGTAAAAAAAACAATTTATAGTAATTTATTCATTTTTAAAATTATTTTCAAACATTATTTTTGGATTTAGGTCAGGAGCTGTATGAAATTTTGTTTTTATAATAATTTAATAATTTATATTAGTATAAATGTTTATATTATTTATGTTCACTAGTTGTGTTTAATATTAATATAATTCAACATCAATACTCTAAAATTATTGAATCATAGATTGAAGCACAATGTAGTTAGCTTAAAGATATATAATATTAATAATATTATAGAAGATATATATTAATTGTAATAATTACATATCTTTTTAATAATAATGTGTTCTATGTCAATATTAAGATTATTATTATTATTATTATTATTAATTGGACTCTTAAATATGCAGTGTAATCATTCTCGTTTCTTTTTTCTTTTTTAAAAAATAATTTTAGCAACAATTAGTTACAATTTATTCAAACATATAGATTATTATATTTTTCTTTTAAATTTTATTAAAATATCCTTTAGTAATTTTAAGAAAATTGATGATTGCTTCATTTTGCTTCGGGATGGATGTGAGGGGAGAATCGATGTTTTCATATATGTCAAAGTTGAGAAGATTGGGTTGATAGCGGCATTAGTTACAATTTATTTAAATATATAGATTATTATATTTTCCTTTTAAATTTTATTAAAATATCGTTTAATAATTTTAAGAAAATTATGATTGCTTCATTTTGCTTTGGGTTGAATGTGAGGGGAGAATCGAGGTTTTCATATATGTCAAAGTTGAGAAGATTGGGTTGGTAGCTGCGGTATTCTGTAAATATGTGTTTAATGGAATGTTTGACACCATAGGATTTGTTAATTCGTTTAGTGGGAGGGGGTTTTTCATACTGTGAAGATGGATATCGGGAGATACCTGTAGGTCAGTTTAATAGAACCTAATCCGAGGCAATTTATAATGATTTCTTTGTTTCTTTTAAGATTGAGGTTTTCTCATAGGAAGATTGTGTTTTTAATCAGATTAAGTTTAGTGCTTTGTTATTTCCATAATTAATGATATTTATGATCTGTTTTAATTTTGATGAAAGTTTTCAAATCATCATAAGGTATTTTTTAAGCATTGTCTTTATTTTCAATAAATCTTGCTATGTCACCTCAGTTGAAATTTTTTTAAAAATTATATTGTTTCTTTTATTTTATTTTATTATTATTATTATTTTTTTTTGCTCAAATTGCATATACAGGATTCCTTAAAAACAGTTTTCGTTGCACAATGATTTATTTATTTATTTAACGGACAATTATTAGTCCAATATATAATATGATTACACAATTAAAATGATAACATAAGACAAAAAATAATTAATTAATTAGTAAATACATAGAAAGAAAGAAAATAATAACAACCAATAAGATATGAATTTACAAACTATATACACAATCCAAATTTTACATTATTTAAATAAATCTACATTTTTCATTTCATTCATCATAGACAATAAAATATTTACTGGTGAGTATGACATATAGTTTTGTGAAAAATTTGGAACATAAAATTAATTTTTATTGCGGACATTATGATTATTTATTTTAAATATAATAATGGCTAAGTAGGATAGAATCATTGATATTATTACTGAGTAATTTGTATAAAAATGTGAAATATGATTGATTTCTTCTATCTTTTAAAGATTGTAAATTTAAATTTAAATTGTATGTGTGGATGTTATCATAACCCAGAGTAAAGTCTATAAAAATTACTTTTAAAATAAATAAACCGAAGAATTTTATTTTGAATTTCTTCAATTTGAACACAATGACTGATATTGTATGTTTCCCATATAATTGAGACATATTGTAGTTGAAAATTAATAATAGATATGTAAAGACCTAATAGTTATGATACATCCATGTAGTTATGCACAGTGTTATTAACGTTCCTTTTAAATAGGAATCTGTTCCGTTCCTCATTCTTTTGGTATTAAATGGAATCCATTCTGTTCCTCCTTCTTTTAATATTAAAAAAAATCTGTTCCATTCCTCGTTCCTACAAAAATGGAATTTATTCCTATCTTGTTCCTTTTTATCCTCTTTTATATATATTAAAAAAAAAAAAAAAAAAAAAAAAAATTATTTACATTATACAACTATTTTTATTGTTGAAACTATTATGATAAATGTTAATTTACAAAAATTATTTTATAAAATTATCAGATCATACATATAGAATTATTAATTATAATATAATACATTATTCAAATGCATATACATTATTCTGTTTTAAAAATATGAGCTCTTCAAATAAGGTATCGCTTAATTTAACACGTTTAGCAGTCATAACTATTGAACCCGTTGAAAACAGTCTTTCAACAGGCGTAATTAAGAGCAATGGAGTGTTGTATTCCAAGAATAATTTTAAAACTGTTGGATACATAAACAAAGAAGATATATCTTGACCAGTAGATTTTAAATAATTTTCCATTTCAACTAAATCTTAATTTGGCAGTTCAGGTTTTTCATAATTTGTAGACAAAAAAAATTGGTTTTTTATAACTTGTGTATTTAATTCACTTTCGCTGTTTGTATGTTCTAATCTTAAATCCAATACTTCAAATATTGTCTAACTATGCTTGAGCTATAATTTTTTCAAATCCTTCCAACCAGTTCAATTTAAATCTTGGCATCAAACATACTGCTAATACAAATTCTTTCTTCATCCAAATAAATTCAAATATCTTTTATTATATAAATCTTTATAATACTATAAAATAATAGTTTCCCCTGACTTCTATCACTTTCCACTTCTTATACTTTGTCCAAGTATTTGCAATTTACTTACCTTTAATAATTTTCATTCATTCCATAATTTCCATAAAGCCAACTATCCTAATATCATTAAGTTTATTTCTACTTTTGATTGGATCTCTATCTTTTCCACCTGTAATGTTAACTGTGCTGAAAATTTATTCATTGACGCTCTGTATACTTCAATTCTTAATTTTGTTCCTCTTGTTACTTTCTCTAGTTCTAACTTCCCGGTTTGAGCCTCTCGTGAGCTAAAATCCCTTATTCGTCAAAAAAAAAATAAAAGTACATGCCTTTTATAAGTCTACACTGGACCCTTTTAACTACCAATTTTTCTTTCATATTTGTAATATGTGTAAACACAAATCCAGAAAATGCTATAGTATCTTTATTGAAAAAACTAAATCTTCTCTAATAAATTCTGGTACTTTGTTTGCAAAAATCGTTCTACTTCTGCAGTTCCTAAAACTATTATTCTAAATACCCTCTCTAGTACCAATGAACAAGAGGCTGGTGATATATTTGTCTCTCATCTTAGCTCTTTTTATTACTCTATATATTGTGCTACACTATATTGTGTAGGCCCTTAATTTGCTCTTCTTTGATTTACCTAACAAGGCATCGTTCTCCGCTAATGATGTACTCCTGAAATTTTCTACCTCACATGGTTTTACTTCTGTTGGCCCTGATGGTTTTCCGGGTGATTTTCTTTATCAGCTTAAATATGTTATCACCTCTCCTTTATGGTTTCTTTTTCAGGGCTCACTTGATGAAGGTATCTATCCTGCTATTTGAAAAATCAGCTATATAACTCCAGTTTTTAAGTCTGGTGATATCTTTAACGTTAAGAACTATCGAACAATATCTATTCTTCCTCCTATCAAAAACGTTTGAATCACTGGTTCTGGATAACATTATGCCCTTAATTAATCTAATCTTGCCTGATAAGCATGCCTCAGTATGGCTTTCGTCCTAGACGATCAACTGTAACATGTAATGTGTTTGGTTACGTTCCTATCTACTTAACAGGCTACAGCAGTGGCGCCAAAGTAATTTTAAACTACTTGGGCAAATTAATCGATAAAAAATCATTCACCACCTACCTCAAAATTTTTTTAACAAAATGGTGGATAACATATGGATTTCAATAAATAAACAATTAATTTAATAACTTATCATCTATTTTATTATATATTAAATATTTATTATTACATATTTTATGGTATTTTAGATTAATGATTTTTATTATAACACAAATAGGGAATAATAAATGTAATAAATCATTTAAGAAAAAAAAAGTGTATTGATTAGGTTGGTAAATAAAATTATATAGTATAAATAAAGAAAATAAAACTATGTGAATTATATTATTTTTCATAATATAGGTATACTATTTGTATATTTTATTGCACATATTAATAAAAATATAAACTTTCAGCATTTACCTAAGTTTATTTATATTTTACACTATTCAAATTAGAGTACCAAACTGTTAATCCGAGGTAAAAAAAATTTATTAGTGGGTATAACTAGTACCTTAAATTCCTATTCAAAACTTCAGTTTTTGCTGCAAATATTTTTGTAATATTTTCTGGATCAATTTCAATGTTATGTTCATATACTATACGCATGAGATTTTCTAGTTTTTTGTCACCCATTGTACTTTTTAATCTTATTTTAACCAATTTTAGTTTAGAAAACATTCTCTCCGGTAAATAACTTGATCCTGGAATAGTAACTCTAATTTTTAATAACATAAATAAACTTGGGAAAAGTTTTTAGACCAATAGAGCATTACATTATTCCATTATATTTGTACCTACTATTCAGTAGATAGGTACTCATAATTTAAATATCGAAAATATAATAGGACAATCATATGCGTCTACACCTAAAATCACCACCACCACCCACTCCAAAATGTTGTCGGGCTACGACCCGACCTGGACTAAGTATTCGGCGACATTGGGCTACAGTGGGTTAAACTTTTTGGCTTTAAATCAAAAATTTTTACAGCCACGTCTGGTGTTCCTCAAAGTAGGCATTTATCTCCTATTCTATTTGTGCTATTTATATGCAGCGTCTCAAAGGTCCCTCGTTTCTGTAAACTTCTATGTTTTGCCAATGACATTAAGACTTTTCATAAAATTGATACTCTTGAGGATTGCTTGCATTTACAATATGACTTAGACAAACTAGTTAAGTGATGTACAAACATTAGGCTATCCTTTAACGTCAATAAATGTAAGTCTATGTCCTTCTCTGGATGCTGTTCCCCTTGTAAATTTGGTTAATGGTGCTGTTTTCATCTCCATTAATGAGGTCTATGATCTTGGTTTCGTCTTTGTTTCCTCCCTATGTCCTAAAGCTCATTTTGACCATATTGCCTGCAAGGCTATTAAGATATTAGGTTTTATAAAGACAGTCACCACTGCAGAGTTTAAGCTCTCTGGGTCCTTAGAGGCTTTATTCTGTGTACTTATACGGCCCATTATTGAGTATGGTTCTGTTGTCTGGAACTCTCACTCAGTGGTTTACCGCCAGTAAATTGAGCGAATATGGTGTATGTTTCTTAGCTTCGTTGAATTCAAGTTAAATATTGTCGACATGATTACAACTCTGTACTCTGTAAATTAAATCTCCAATCTCTAACTGATCACCGACTAACTCATCAGTGGTAAAATTGATTCTTTCTCTATTCTTTAACATATACAATTTACAGTTCCTTCGCATCCCACTTATAACATTGCTCCTTTCCCCATTCCTTTATTTGCTACAGATTATTTAAATAATGTACCACTAACATGCTAGCTAAAATACGGGCCAATTTAGACACCTTTTTTTCCTATAATATATAATTATTATATTTTTGTAAACATACTGTTACTTTTATTTTTCTCTTTTGTTTTTTATAATTTGAGCTTTTACCCTGTTTAATTATTATAAATAAACAAATACTTAATTTTACTTAAATAAATAAATATATACAACATATTTGGTCTGAACTACCATATCAATCATATTGAAAATTGTTTTCAGAAAATAACATTCTCAAAATTATGGGCGATTCTCAAGGATATAATAAAATTCACAGAAAAAGAATAAAACAGAAAATCTTTAATAAAAAAAAAGTCGTTTTACTAAGTGATTATAATGCTATGGATGAACATAATTATTGTAAATCTTTAGGAGGAATAATAATTCAAAGGTCTAATGAAATTGATTCTTTACCAGAATGGTTAAAGATAAACAAAAATGATAGTGATGATGAAGAAGATAACAATGTTAAATCTCTTGCTGAATTATTAAAAATGGAACATACAAATTATATAACGAATGAGGTAATGTATTTGATTTATTTTTTTAAATATAATTATTGATTTTTATTTTCCTGACAGGAGCAAAATAATAAACAAGCATATGTGCCTTTAAAAAGAGATAAACTATTTAATATGTTATTGCCAGAACCGTTGAATGAAGAATCCAGTTTAAAGACAAAACAATATGATTATTGTAATATTTTAAATATAAGGAAAAATCCAAGTATTGTCGTAAGTATATATTAAATTACATAATAAAATAATTTATATATGGCATGTGCAGTGTTGTAGTTAAAAGCATATGAATATACATTATGGCATATCAGGTAAGTATCTAACACTATATTTTATCAATAACTTAAAATTATGCAAAAATATACACAATAACTGATCTGATGGCTTGAGTTTTTAAAATTTTATAATTTTTTTTTTTTGTAAAATTTTCATGATTTTGTATATTGTTATAATTCCAATATTTGATTTAATTATCAGATTTTATTTTGAAAATGTCTTCATTCGTAATATTCAATTGTATTTAAGCATTTAACTAATAACAATTAATAACATTTGGATATCTTAGCACCCTATAAATATGTCATCTATTATGCAATGAAAAAAACTATTAAAAAAAAAAACGTCCAGATGCAAATGTTGAAAGAAAGTTCATTGTCTCTTTAATCCTTGGACAGGATAGTGTATCATTATTAATATTATTATTTTAAATTTGAAAGAAAAGATAAATCATTGCATTCAAAAAACGATTTTAAGCAAAGTCTTATATTATTAATAAAAAAAAAAGCATATGATATAACTTTATGGTATTTCTTAGCATTACAAAGGCGTATTCAGTCAGATAATAATTTAAGAATGTGCACCTTGCTCGTTTGAATTTAGTAGGGAAGTAAGCAATTCACTTATCAAACAAAATACTCTTTGTGGACGTATTGCATTTGAAAGCAATAATATATCATTGTATTTCATTAAATGATTTTGAGCAAAGATTTGGTGTAACATAATAATATTATAGTTAAAAAAAAAAAAAAAATAGATGACCATGAAAATTGAATTCATTATTTTGTTATAATATGGCATTTAGTGTCTAAATAAGGACCAATAAAAAATAAAACACATCATTAGAATCTAGAATATTAACTATTTCAGATGGCGGGTCTTTTCCTACAAACAAAATTTATTTTTATTATTATTATATGATACCTATTATAAAAAAAATTTTGAGATTCTGAGTGTAGCGGAAGAAGCTATTGATTTTATAACAATGTTTATTTTTTTTTCTGTGAGCAACTTCTATGGTAGAAGGAGTTAAGTAAAAGTTTTGGGGTAAAGATATTTTTTGTTGTTAAATTAATTTTAGTTGATACTTAAAAGAGGTCATATTTTGAATTCCCCAGTAGTTTCCTTAGGTATAAGGAAAAACTTATTTTTATACAGTGTATGCAGTATGACAATGTATACTATACTTTATACCCTAGTAGCACTGGGAATCCTCAAACTAAGTAAGAATCCTTGTACAATCTTATTAGTGTCTCATTCAGGATTCCCACTGAGAACTCTACAGTTAATAAAATATTCTATTGCCTGCAATGAAGGTCTCGTGGAATATATAACGTATGTAGAAATTCCCGTTGAATACTATACAATGATATGAGCATGACAAAGTGGAGGACCACTGCAAATTTAATAACAGTCAGATACACCGGAAAAATTAATTTGTTATTGCTAGGAATATTCTATAGAAATAACCTCAAAAACCTTTGTAGGCAACACTCTGCTCCCACAATTTTAATAACCCCTACAAATTAAAAATATAAGTAACAGTCACCAAGGGCGCATATAAACTAGACGGGTTATAGGTACTAGGTAGGTATAAATCTTATAAGGGCTTCTTTAGACTAATAATATTATATTTTTCTCAAATTTCAATTTTACATAAAGGTACTATAATGTATATAATTATATACAATAATTTACAGTGTTCGGAATGTTCACTTAAAAATTGAATTAGTTCATATGTTCATTACGTAAAAAAAGAACTCGTCCCATTCACATTAAAATGTATTTAAAAAGAACACATTCACATTTACGTTCTTTAAAAAATTGACGCATTTATCTATTAGTTCATTTTAATTTATTAACCATTAACAAAATATACATTTTTCTTATATATTTACAAAATAATAACTGATTTATAGAAACTATAATTTTCATTTTATAGCAGACCCAAGAAAATTGGACTTTTGAGTATTATATTTAAATCTAACAATGTTTATAGTGAAATTGTATTATATTTCGACTTGATTTGTATGGCCTGAAAATCATTCAATTTCTTATAAATATGAACGTCATTTACATTAACGTACTATTCAACAGAAACAAGTGGCATTCGCATGTTGTTCGCAAAATATGAATGTTGTTCTTTTCAAACGCTGCATTTGTATATTGGGTTTACATATATAAATGTAACAATATACAATGTAACTTCTATGAGTGCAAAGAAAATTCCCATAAAATATGACAAAGAAATACACTACCGTCGGAAAGTTTCCGGATAGGGATATACTGGCTGAGTATAGTATGTTTTGCTTCACTCTGGGACAAGGGCTACACATCTGAAATATTGTCATATATAGGGCACAATCCTAAACTAACCTTGACCCTCCCCTTCTACCCATCTAACTAAACCTAACTTTAACTCCTGACACCTGTCTAACCTAACATAACCGTTTGATTTCTCCCTCCACCTCTCCCACATGTCTAACCTAACGTAACATAACATCCCCTACTCCTCTCACATGTCTGATCCATCGTAACATCCTTACCTTTCCCACACCCACCCATCAAACCAAACCTAATCACCTTTTCCGCCTATTACTCTCTCGCAAAGCTGATCGTATTCACACTAACATAGACTAATTTCTCAACCCTAATATGGCCAACATCTCTAAGTCTTTTACTGTATGCCATGGACCCGGCCCATCCTAGATGGGGCGAGCTGAACCCTATTTGAATAAGTTTAGTTCCCGTGTTTCTTCCTCTATAGGGATATAGTAAGTAGTATCATTACAGGATGGCATATAGTAGAATATGTGGAGGTGTTAAACCATGTTAGAGTAAAGAAGTTAGTCTATGTTAATTTAATAATAACAGAATAAATTACTTATAACTTTTTTTATTCAATTTCAGATCTGTGTATAAATATTATCAATCAATTTCTTGAAAAATTTTATTAGATTCATATTAGAATTGATATTACATTTTTGCAAGTATTTTGACAATATCGTTATTTTTTGTTTGATTTAAATATTTGATTAGATATCATCGAAAACCCTCAATTTCACTCTGATTAAAAAAAAAAAAAGAGGCATAATTTACATATCATACTGAATATGAATATTATATAAGAGACCACACCTTTGTTTCCACTCTGTATGTCCTATCTTTACAATTTGTTGCTGTGGTTACTAATATTAACATTTACCATTTTTATCCGTTTTATTAATTGTAAGTATAGTAGATTAAACAAATTAATTTAAAACTGTTTATATGGAATTATAGCTTTTTGAATACTTGCCTACATTTAGAAACTAGAAAATTAGGGCACTCATGAGTGAACTTTCTAAACTGGTTTTTGTTAATTTTCAATATTAAATTAATTCTAAACTGAATACTGAATCAAATATTCTGAATATATAATAATTATTAACAGTAACAGTAATAGTATATTTGTATTACACATTTACACCAAATCTCCGCTCAGAATCGTTTTATTGAATGCAATACATTCACTACGAGTGTTCGATAAGCGAAGTGTATCCACTCTTATTAATATGGGTTAAGTGAAGTACTTTCACTCTCTACAGACCAGACTAAAAGAATTCTTATTTTTATAACCAGATTTTTTAAATTAAATTAAATTCATACATGGAACCACTATTCTTTTGGTATCCCTGGTATAATGTAATTTCTATATTTTTGTATAGCCCTATTTCAGTATATTATATTGGAATATAATTTTGAATACAAATATGCATTATATGAATGAACATTTTAGGTACAACCGCCACTTAATTGGGTTCTGTTAATATATTTAGCTATAAAAAATTCCAATAAGGAATATGTATGTTGTAATGATGTACAACTTTTTACCAGGTATATTATTTTATTCAATTATAGATTTTATATACTAATATAAATTATTTTTAGATATTGGTTCCCGTATTATATTACAAAGTCGTGGATAACAACTATTCGTTCAATATTTAATAATTATAGTGAATATTTTACTTTTTCAAGAGCAATACTTGGTAAAAAAATTATGTGGACTGTTAAAAACGAATCAGTAAAAACTTTGGAGACTAAATTGATGTTCATTGTTAAAAGATATGAAAAGGAACTAAAATCAGCAATGAAAAATCCTGGTACCTTATATTAATACATCTATTTTATGTTCATATTTTATATTAGGTATTCATATTTTATGATAGGTTTTATAAATCAAATTTTTAATTTTAGTTTAATGAACTAAAATATTTTGTGTTACTGTTAACATGAAAATATATCAGTTAAAAGTTAAAAGCATATAATTTTCATTTTACTATTTAGATGCATACGAGTAATATGGATTAAACTCGACTATCAATATTTAAATATTTATTTATTAACAATTCTTTATTCATATAGTTAGGCACTATACAAATAACTTGTTGAAAAAATGATAAAAAAAATTAAATGATATTGATTTTTTAATGAAACCTATATGTTACTGTATTCAAATATTCAAATATGGAATTTTATCCAGATATTTAACATAACACATTTTTTTCCATCGGTAAGATATTGTATAGGTGTAAGTTTGCGATAACAAACCAGTACCGATTATGGTTATAAACTTTTTTAAATCAAATTAACTAATATCAAAACTATTAAAAATATTACCTATAATAAGAAAAATAACATAGGTTAGTATGTAATTTAAAACTTTTAACTAATGACTATTTAGTATTTATGTATAAAATAATAATTAAATTCAGTGCATCTTTATCTCCCTTTTGACCAGAAAAATGATTGTGCCATTGTACTGATAATGAATTCTAACTATAAATTTGTAACTATTGTGAATTATTACAACTTAATAGGATATCACTATTGGACCGATAATACATTTTAATACAGAATATATAATTGAAGGGGTTTGTGCAAAATCCAGAAAACTTTTTATTTGAAAATGGAGTTTTAGCTGTTTTAAATTTAGAAAAATGTATATCTGTACAAGAATGATACAAATCTGACCACCCATATAGGAAATATAACGTAATAGGAACTGTCTGGTTTTTTTTATTTTCCGTTGAAGAACCAGATAGCTCCAGAGTTATTTAATTTTTGTGCCAAATAATATATGCAAAATCTAAAATATGTCACTTATGTTCAAATTATAAAGTGTGCATATTTTACATTGTTATTTAAACTATGTATTTTTAAATATTTAATGTATAATTAAATTATTAATCAACAAATTTTATTCTATTATTATATCATATTAAGTACCCATCCTATTAATGACGTGTTTCTGTTAGATCTTATATTAAGTTGTAATTTTTTTTTTTTTTTTTTTGAAAATAATGGACAGTTATATTTAAATAAATAAAATTAATTTCTTAAAATTAGAATAAATAATATTGTTTTTTTGATTAAAAAAAAAAATGTATAATAATTATAAGCACAAAGTTTGGATTAAAAAACAAGCTAGCTCCAAAAATTGTAGGCTAATATTAGTTTACATCTCAAATAAATTACGAAAATCAAATCAAATACTACAGCAACTTTTTTATCATGCTCTAATGTATCTAAATTGATTTTAATATTAGTTTTATTTTTCACTTAAAATTTTTTTGTTTCCTAAAAAATTTTGAAAAATGGAGTTGTCTGGTTTTTGCACAGACCCCTTCAATTTTAGTTATCAATAATTTGTTATTTCAATTTATACAAAAATTCACTAAACCATTAATGAGTTTTCGCTTTGTTAAAATACAAAATTATTTAAAATTTGGCATTTTGAGTTCACATTAGATGCTTCTTGTCAATCGAAAGAAAAGTAATTTATATTAGATGGTACAATAAAAAAATGTCCAAATCGCTTTTAATGAATTTTTGCAAGAAGCCAATAAAGTATGTTATTAGTTAATATTAATTAAAATATGGTTTAATTATAGATCAACTACCACTATTAATAAATGGATATGGCGTGGTTAAATTGGGTTGTGATAATACATTTCAAAAAAAAAAATTCAAATGATTAAGATTTGTAATGTAAGTAAGTAAACACTCAAATTAAATGTTAGACACTAGTATTGTTTTAATTAAATAAATATTTAATTTAATACTTTTTAAATTTATTATTATAAAACTAAAAAACTTTTTAATTTAGATTGTATGTATAAAATAAAATAAATTGTTTATTTGAATTTTTAATGAATTGAAATCTTATATCCCCACTATATGTTTACTTGTCCATCCATTCCTTAAAATATTATTATAGTAACCGATTATTGTTTTTATTTAATTTAAATTCATCATAGTTATAAAATACATGTTAAAAAAAAAAATCAGTTATATTTGTCTTAAATTGTATTATATACATTATAAGTATAATAAAAATTTAAAAGTTCAAAAAATTAAATACTCTTATAAAAATAAAAATAAATATATATTATATGATGACTTACGGTTGTCACTAGTTGTTACCTATAATCTTATTTTGAATACTCTAGGTACATTTTTTTTGTATATATAGGGTTTTTCAATAGGGACGCTCGAACTTTGATAAGTTATATCGGGAATGTCATTAAAGCCTTATCTGTCTAATGTATTGTGAATTGTTCAGTACTGTATGGCAAATCACCATGGACGGTAATTAGGACACAGGAACTTAAGGTAAACGACCATACACAACGCCGTTTATTCGCTGATTGGGCTCTGGGGCAGTTGGAAGTTGATCCAAATTTCGCTAAAAAAATTATGTTTAGCGACGAGGCCCATTTTTAGATGAATGGGTATGTTAACAAACAAAATTGTCGGATTTGGGACGATATCAATCCACACGAGATACACCAGAACAAAATGCATCCCGAGAAAGCCACTGTTTGGTGTGGGTTTTGGTCTGGCGGAATCATCGGTCCGTACTTCTTTCAAGACGAAACAGGCATTGCCATAACCGTCAACGGCGAGCGTTACAGATCAATGATCAGCAACTTCCTGTGGCCTAAGCTGGATGATATGGATACTGAGGACATGCGGTTCCAACAGGACGGTGCTACGTGTCATACAGCGCATACAACGATGGACATTCTGCGTGAACGATTTGAGGGTATGGTGATATTGCGCAATGGTGACATAAACTGGCCACCGAGATCGTGCGATTTAACGCCTTTAGACTTTTTTCTTTGGGGCTATCTTAAATCGCAGGTCTATGCAAATAAACCATAAACAATTGATGCCCTCAAAGTCAACATAACCAACGCCATCCATCAAATTCAACCTGATTTATGCGACAAAGTCATAGAAAATTGGACCTCCCGAATACGTGCCACCAAGCAAAGCCGTGGCGGACATTTAAACGATGTAATATTCCATAAATAATTGCCATAAACATTCTTTAAAATAAAAAAAAATTGAATGGATATCACACACACAACTTGTTTTATATACATTTAAACATCGAGCGTCCTTATTGAAACACCCGTTATTATCTTTTTTATAATATATATTTATTTTATATATATATACACATTATTCATTGATAATGATTTTTTTAATAATAAAGATATAAACCTGGAATTTTAACACGCTCGATGAGTGTATTTCTTATTTTTTGAGTTAATTACATAATACCTTCTTAATTTTTCAAAAATGAATACAAACAATGGACATCTTACATTTGTGTAAATGTATAATATTATTTACTATGGAATATAAATTTTAATTTAATTAAAATTTTTACAGCTTCGTGACAACGTAGATATTAAAACATTCGCATCGAATATAACATTATGACAACAGCCATTTATATTACACCGATGAGAGAATATTTTTCAAAGCTTAATATATTTTAATTTATAGAAATAATTAATTAATTCAAAATTAATCTGTTCAATATTTAATTAGTCAAAATAGCCTGTCCAATAGGAAATAAGTTAAAAATGTATAATTAAATTATTTGTATTATTATATTATGTATTATAGTTAAGTATGTGACTTACCTACATTTTTTCTTATAACATATTTTAATATATTTATAATAATTAGAAAAATATGCTGTACTTTGATGTTTGGTTGTTTGTTAATAAATTATTGATTGTAATGGCTATCAAAAAAAGTAATTATATATCTAATGTATATAATGAAAATTTTAAATTGTCAAATAAATACCAAGTATAACTAATTCAACAGTAAGTTGATCATAACTGTGTGTGTAAAAAAATTGAAAATCAGAAAACTTTATGTTTTAATTTTTCATACTTTATTCAAGATTGTAAATTTTTACCAATAAGTTAAAATTATGGCATAATTGAAACAGTTGAGAATCAATAACAATAGGTTGTTGGCAGGATGGGCTGTATTCAAAATTGTATTTTATATTGAAATCTTGAACAATTTTTCTAAAGTATTTTGTATTTTATATTTAGATACCTACTTTTTACTTAATGTATTGTATATTTTGTATTAAAAAATAATCAATATAAATATTAAATACTTTTTGCTAAAATGTTAAATTTTTTATTACTTACTAGGTACCACCAAAATGATCAAATTTGACTATTGTTTCTTACATGAAGATTAATATGTGCTGATGCTTTTATGCTCATGATGATCACTGTTTATTTATTTATTTTTTTGTTTTGCTATATAATTTATAACTACAGGGGAATCAAAGAATAAAAAGAAATAATTTGGTAATTTAGGAAACTATTTAAATCATTTTATTGTAATTAAACTAAAAGTTTTATAAAGACGAAAAGTAGAGGGGTCGAAGTAATTCATTTGTCGGATAGGATACTGGTAATGGATATATTATTAAATATGAAAGCAATGATATCACTGTTGTCTATAAATTAATTTTGAGCGAAGCCCATTGTAATATATATATTATAATACATAGGTACCATCTAACTATTTTTCTTCTTCTTCTCCTTCGCCTTCTCTCCCAACTATTTGGGGTCGGGCACCCTGGTCCTACACTTCCACTTAACTCTATCTCCCGCATCTTCTTCACTTACTCCCATCTTCCTCATATCACTCGCCATTACATCCCTATTCTCTCTCATTTTGTCTACTATCGAAGCTACCCCTATACTACCTCTGATATACTCATTCCTTATTTTATCCTCTCTAGTAACTCCACTCATCCACCTTAACATTCTCATCTCAACTACACTCA
>JAIPRL010008883.1:0-19114 GCA_025469235.1 Pemphigus obesinymphae | reverse complement strand
TTTTGTTTTATGGATAAAGTTAATAAATCTTAATTAGATATAATGTATTGTTATATTGATATTAATGATTCGAGCGCAGCGAGAAATTTTTTTTTTAGAGTTGGCAAATTAATGAATCTAGCCCCCCATGATTTGCCTTTCGGGACGGCCCTGGATGGGACCACACGAACTTGTTGTTGGGGTCCATTTACTTTACTTTACACGGCACATAAATTAAAAAAAAATTTTAAAATTAATAACACGTTTTAATTATGGAAAATAAACATTCGTATTTATTCATTACAATATTAAAAAAATAACTTATGATTAAAACAAAATAGGTACCTACAAGAAATATTTTATGCAATACATATCAAATGATATTTTTTTACAATTACAATTTAGTAATTAGCATTAAAATATATACGATATATTATATATACAGTAGGTACCTATCTATATATGGACATTTATTAGGTACTTAAAAAATATATATTTCAATATCCATATATTTTTTGTTCAAAACATTTACAATTTTATTACATCGAGGAATAATAAAAAGTCTTATTAACAAATTTTATCAGTAGGTACCTACAGTACCTATGTTAAAAAGATCATTTTTTTGATTTTTCAATAAATACTTAATGAAAAACTACCGAAAAATACGAATCCAATGTGTATCGATGTAAAAATGTGTACCTACTGAATTTTAATTTTATAGAGGTATAATATTATTTTTCTAGAACGTATCATTTATTGGTCGATTTATTCATTATATCATTATCGATTATAATATAAAAAATATTATGAAAAGATATAATTACTTATACACGTCCTACTTGATTGTACAAGTACACGTCGGCGGGTAAAAAAAAAAAAAAAATTTTTGCAAAATATAAAACTACAGTGGTACCACAGATTATATTCACGTGATCCGTGACGGTACCCCGTGGCCGTTGCATCAATGGAGATAACCACGAAATATGACCGCGATTAACGTTATCATTCCCCGTATTGGTCGATATCAGCGGAACGTACATTTCATCCTTCGTTCGGCATTCCTTTCGCGCGCGACCGTCAACCGGCTCCCGTGTATCTGATGCCCGTCTTTCGATGTTCCGATGTACGCCGAATATCGTTTAGGACCGTAACTCAACGTCCTCCTACGAACAACGCACCAACCTGCACATTTATCAAGTCCATTTTGGTCACCAGTCAGCGTCCATTGCTGTGGAGAAACATGGCGAACGCCGTGCGAAAGATTTGCACGAGAATCGGAAACGGCCATCAGTATTTGTTGGGCACGGCCAAAACGTCCGCATACGGTGGTTACCCGAAGTCTGACACTGTTCCGCAAGATTTGACCGAACGACGGCAGGTAAACACTGGACGACGTGACCTTTATTATATATATATATAATTTTTTTTTTTTTTAACCGGGCCGATTACCGGTTTTCAGATTGATAATAAATGCAAACTCAATGGCCCAGACGATTTATACCACCAGTCTCACCGTTTGTATCACGTCGGTAAAAAGCCACAACCCCTGTCGACTGTCACAGTATGGTTCAACAGACCCACTACCACATACAAGTCTGGGTCGCTTCTAACAAACTTAAAAAGCACGACTGTCAAACCAGACGACCGTTCGCCCACAAAATGCGATAATAATAATAATAATAATGATGCATCAAATTCTAATGGACTGCCGAGCGCAGAACAACTCCATCATGTATTTGATATATTAGGAGAGAATGTAAGTACCTATTCAAAAATATTGAACACTTGTACATACATAATTTTTCACGAGATCTGTACATTTATGCAATTTAACAATTATCTTAGTTGCCAAAATTGTTTAGACAAAATTTGGACTATTCTGTGTTTCATCCCAAACTAGTATTTGAAAATAATATCAGAGGAAAGAGGAGTGTGTAAGTAAATAGATACAATGAAAATATCGTTTTTAATTTTAATCTGTATAATTTGTGTTTAGAGGTGTAGAATACTTCATGTCAACAATATCCATATTACGTTTGATTGGCCATTTAAAGTACGCTTTTGTAAAATTTGACATATTGAAAATGACCAAACACCCAGAAGATGGAACAATTAAAGTACGGTGGAGAATTAAAGGTATATCAGGGATGAAAGTTTTCTTCAAGTTTTGGAAGTTCAGACTTTGGAACGTGGAGCAAGTCATTAAAGAAAATGTTGAATCGTATGTAATTTTGTGTATTTTACGTATCTTACCTATATTGGAAATAATAATAGTCAATATGAAAAATATGTTTAGTTATTTTTATCTTTGAATTTTACAATTAGCAGTTTAATTTTCCTAATACAGTATGTAAATAAAACAAAATATGTTTGTAATTTTGTATTATTAATATTTTTACACATATTATTTAAATCAAATTTAAGAACAATTAGTAAGTTGCAAATATTAATTATTTTGTTTAGGTGGCATGATGGTTTTTCAATTTTTTATTTGGGATCTGATGGTTTGGTTCATAAACTGACTGCAGACAAAGTATGTTAATATTTTAATATTTTGTGTCAGTTACAGTTTTCTCGTATGAATTGCTTATTTTTAGATGCAACCAGATAATGACCCAGTGATAGAGGAAAAGAATCCACTAGCGACAAAATTGGCTCTATTTTTAGGATTATCGCCACAGTTCAATAATCTAGATTGTTTGATGTCATTTGACTCTGAACAAGCAAATGAATTATTTAAAATGGTTCTTATGTCTCTGGAAGATGTGATTTAATATTAATTACCTACCACAGATGAAGATACTTAGTATGCGGTTTAATATTTTTCGTTATTTTATGCCATGTACAACTTCTCGCTTGATTACAGTACACATATTTACATGTCAATAATTTTTAACATCAATGTAAGTCTGTTTTGTTTGTTTATTTAGAAATGTTTGTTGAATATGAACTAGTGAAATAAGTAGCCGATTAAATCAAACACTGTTAAATGTTTTTGTTATGATGAATATATGAGATTATTGAAATACAAAATGCTATATACGAGTATTAAAATATTATGATTTCTTGTAGTGAAACTGATGTTAATAATTTTCTTTTCATAATAAAACTGATAGGTTTGTAAATTTAATGTAGGATTTTATATTAATTAATATTTATACTTTGTTGCTATTAAACATATTAAACTGAGAATCTTTAAATTAAAGCTGATATTAATTTACATTTAATAGACACTAATTTGTTTATTTTTTAAATTTATTAATTCATTAAATCATACAATATCTTTCATATATAATTGTGCAGTATGATATTGTCATTCTTGTATCTTTGACTACTATATATTTTATCCGTCTACTTCAAAATTTCTTATTTAACATACAGACATACAATTGTTTTGTTAAATAAAATAGTTTATATTCACATAATAAGACTAAACATTAAGCTAAAAGTTTTTTAGCATGTATTGGACAGCGTTAAGGGAACATGATACCCATATTTGGTGTCTTTGTCTAATCAATTGAAAATATAAGAATTTTATATTTGGAATAATGATCACAACTGTCATTTCTAATATTAGATTAAATTGACACATTAAAAATTGTATAGACGATCATTATCTATGCTGTAGAGTTATTTTTTTCTGCAATTTTAATTATATAAAGATATAATTATTTTTGAATACCATTAAATTAAATAGACTATTTCTATTTAATTTTGGGAAAATGATAATGCTACAGTATCTATATATAGATAATAGATCTTATTTATAAATTTGGTAATATTAGAAATTACGAAGTTGTGATAATTATTTTGTATGTAAATTTTTTATATTTTCAGTTGATTAAACGGAAACAGCAAATACAGGAATCATGTCTTCTTTACCAATCAGACAAGATAAATAAAATATTGATAAGAAAAAATGCTGATTAACATGGTATACAGTTTGAAATAATACAACTTCTAGAGTTAAATACTAAAAACTAGTGTTGTGAACTTCCTTAAAAATTTAAATTATTTTATCTTAATTTCTCACCAAGCTATTATTGTATGTATAAAAATGATACTAATTCACACAATGATAGAATACTTTCTCATGTTCTTTTCATTTATTTTATAGTTTCCAAAAAATTAATTTGTATTTTAGAGGAAAATATAATGAATAAATTATATTAATTCTTAATATGAGTAAGCTATTCATTTTAATATATCAGTACATAATTAAATTCATTTTTTTTATTAAATAAATAAATAATAAAGTAGTCTTATCATTTTTATTTAATAAATTTAATAAAAAATGTATCTAATAATATAAATATTTCATTTTTTTTTTACTGTAGAAAAATGTAATTGAAAAATTGACTGAGTAAAACTACAACCATTTATAAAAATATACATATATTAAATGGTTTTAAAATGCACCTATTTCCAAAAAAAAAAAAAAAACCAATGTACAGTTTTTAATAATATAATAAAAACTCAATATTATTTTATTATATAAATTTTTCTGTTTAAAGTAATGGACTTTGAAATAATGTTTAGTATAAATCAATTGATTATATATCTAGAAAGATTCTGATCGAAAACCAATAACAGTGAACAGTATACATATTTTTATGAGGTATGAAAATTAAATTTTTTTTTAAATTGATTAATTTTTAACAAAAACTAAACCTACACTACATCGATTCATTTTAGTGAGATTTATTAAAAGAGATATATTATTTGTGATCCAACTAACTGTTAAGGAGGTACTGATCAACTTCAAATTTACTGACTGGTATGCTCAAAGAATCACTTAATCAAAAATAATTTAAAATTTGACTTTTACTTTTAAAATCTTTAAATTATTCAAATAGCTAAAATCATTACAATATAATTGCTTTTAGCTGGATTATGATTTTAAATGTAAATTTTTTTTCCCATTTAATTGATTCCCTGAGAAAGTGAAAATGTTATATTTTATTCATTGAATGCCAAAATTAGAGTGTGTGTACATATTACAAATTAGTAATGGAAAATTGAATGTGCTTTTCTCGAATTACTTTTTCTATTTTTTTATTTTAATGCTAACCATACCATAGTTATAATTATACAGAATTACAAGTAGTAAATATTCGAATTTATTGATAAAATACAAATAATAATAGGTTCAATATAATTCTTTACTATTGAATTTCATTTTACTGTTTAGATTTGTAATATTGGGTTGTAAAATAAAATTATACTAAGAGTTCGATTAACATTTTGTTTGTAAAAACAATTTAGTCATTAAATTAATTATGTAAGTACCTATCCAACACAAAATAAAAATCTGATTACATTATAAATTATAATAATTAATATTACGTCAAATATTTTAATTTTTTTTGTAAAAAAGTGCCATTTAAAGAATAAATGTTTTTATATTTCATTTAGAATAAGAACTGTACTGGGCGGCCAACTTCTACGTAGGAGCATGGCTTCATTCCTACATGGAGCTTTATGTGTAACCATCGATGGGAGTACCGTATTATTCTAGTATTGACAACTGACATGTACAAATCATTTAAAATCAATTGTATCTACTCAGTGACCAGCACATAGTGTGTTTGCAATGTGGTATTATATTTTATAAATCACGGTTGGTACATATGTGTATATGATACATATGTATCAGATGATTGACTTGGTGGGAGAAGCATTTGATATTACTGACCGCCGCCAACATACGGCCAGTACCGTTTATATTCTGAATTGAGTATAGGAAAAAATCTCCTTATGCTTTGTGTTGTTAATACTTGATATTACTATACTTGGTTTACTAGGTTAGGGAAAGTAAAAAATAGATATAAAAGAATTAAAAATAATATAATTAGTATAAAGTATTTACGAATTCTTTAATGATGAAAAATATTGGTCTATTATTAATTAAAGTCTTACATTAAACATTTTTTTAGTGGTATTTTAATAACCAAAAATAAATATAAAAGTACATTTTTGAATAGTAGTTGTATGGTGTTAATGATATATTTAAGATAACAATTAAATTAGTATTTTTTACTTGAAACTTTCTTGATAAGTGCCGTTCTTTGTTTATGGGCTTCAGTGATAGGTGCTTTTTTGTATGGTCTTAATTCATCTGTACCGAAACCTGGTATCCACATATTTAAATACCGTTCTAAAAATATATATACATATTATTATGATTACAATTATTTCAATGGATAAAAAGATCATTTGATAGTTCTATAATTATTTTTATAGTTACCTAAATATAATTGAACATCTTTAACTTCAACGATATTCGATTTCCTATGTTTAGCAAACACGCATGCTGCTCTGACTAACTCATCAACAAAATCGTCGGATATTTGCAACATAAGATCTTCTACATCTTCTTCTAGCTGTTCATTAGGATCGACTTCTTTGACTAGTTCACGCAATCTTGTTTTGGTTAACAACTGAAAACCAAAACAAATATAATATTTAACAAATTGTTTCATTCTATAAGAATAAATAATTAGTATTTTTTTTCCTGTACAATTTTATTTCGATAGTGACGTATTTCGTAATAGTAAAAAATGTATTGTATTAATTAAACTTGTCTACTTTTCATAAACAAATTGCATTAGTTATTTTAATGTTTTCCCTTTTAATTTATAGTAAACTAAAAACTAATAATGAGAAATATTCATATTTAATATAGGTATTACTAATTTTTGTACACCATTATTATTAAACTATTAGTTAATAATTTTTTTTTATAAGACATTATTTGGCATAGCATTAGATGTGTGAGATTTATCAAATATAACTTAAATTTAGATATTAATATTTTATATGTTTATTTATAAGAATTATAAGCATGACTTTAAATGACAAAAATATTACAAATTGTAAATCTTTAAAGTATCACATAATTTAGCATGTTATATTTGAGGGTGAGCAGACAGAGTATTGTGATCTTGTAAAGAATTATGTAAAACTCTTTCCCGGATTAATTAAAATAGTATTGCTTATTTTTTCAATAAATTAATGCAAATTAATATGTAATTCATGAATTACATGAAAATCTTATAAATTATAGTATCAAATGTACTTAAAAGGACACAACACCTGTATTTGCTATTTGCCTTCTAACCGACTGACAATTAATGTTTAGAATTTTTATTACATCTTTATTTTTTCTGATATTAGAGTAAATTATTAAGTGATATAATTATTTTTAAATTACAACAATTAAAATAGATCTCTTTAAAATTAAAATTAAAAAAAAAAAATTACGTACTTACATAGCTAACGTTTCTCATTTGTAAATTTTATAATTGGTCAAATTACTTTAATATTATAAATGACAAGGCTGTAATCAAAATGCCAAATACAAATTTCCTATATTGTAAGCTGGATAGACAGAGACAGTAAGTACTATTGGGTTGATCATCAGCAAAAATTATGCTTTAATCGCATTTATCTAGTATAATTTACAATATAGATAGTGGAAACCTTCCTACTTTTATAATACAAAATTTGAATAACCCTGATACATACTCTATTCATGTAATATGTATGATAAATACATAAAATGATTGACTAGACATATACATACTGCTGCACTATCTGCGTTTATTATGTTTTTAATAGTCAGTTGTTGCTGCTGAGAGAGTTGTTGTTGTGGTTGCTGCTGAGAAATTTGTTGTAGTTGTGGTTGTTGCTGCTGAGAAATTTGCTGTTGTTGTGGCTGTTGCTGCTGAGAAATTTGCTGTTGCTGTTGTGGTTGCTGCAGTTGTGACTGCTGCAGTTGTGACTGCTGCTGAAGTTGTTGTTGCTGTTGAAGTTGTTGTTGCTGTTGAAGTTGTTGTTGCTGCTGAAGTTGTTGCTGCTGCTGAAGTTGTTGCTGCTGCAGTTGTTGTTGCTGCTGAAATTGTTGCTGCTGCTGCTGCTGCTGCAATTGTGGTTGTTGCTGTTGCAATTGTGTCTGTTGCTGCTGAAATTGTTGCTGCTGCTGCAATTGTGGTTGTTGTTGTTGCTGAAATTGCTGTGGCTGTTGCAGTGTTGACTGTTGCTGCAGTTGTGGTTGCTGTTGCAGTGTGGACTGCAGTTGTGGCTGTTGCTGTAGATGTTGAAGTAGTTGTGGTTGTTGCTGCTGTTGTACTTGTATTAGTTTTTGCTGTTGTATTAGTTGTTGATGTTGTAGAGTTTGCTGCTGCTGCTGAAGTTGTTGTAAAACAATATTTTGCTGGGTAGTTGTCACTACAGATGGATTATTGAGCACTGAAATTGTTGAAACTGATGAGTTATTTAGATGTGTAATTGTCGATACCGGTGTATTGTTTAAAGATACAATCGTAGACACAGGTGGATTATTAAGAGGTCCATTTGTTGGTATGGGTGAATTGTTATGAGATGCAATTGGAGGCATTAGTAGATTACTAAGAGATACAGACGTTGATGCTGGTGGATTGTTAAGAGCTGTTATTGTTGGAGCTGATTGGTTGATATGGGGTACAATTGTTGAGACTGGATGATTGCTGAGAGCCCCAATCGTTGTTGGAGCGATTTCTACGTCAGTAGTTTGGGGCTAAAATCGATAAAAGATTAGATTACTATACCTACTCATGAATGTACTCAACAAATACTTACCACTAGACGGACGATTCCGTCTTCTGTTTCCATAGGTGTTACGTTTATATTGCCTTCGACATTCGAATTCATTATCATATCGTCGTTATTCATTATTTTTCACCTTTCAGACTTTAGTAGTTCAGTACATATTGCATAGTGCAAAATACATACTGGCTAGTGGCTACTAGCCTACTGCATAGATAAAAACAATAATAAAAAAGTAATCTTCAATCGACCTTTTTTTCATAGATTCTCGTTTTTCTTCCATGATTTTTCATAATTTGAATTTATTATTCGTGGGTTTTTCATTTCATTTTCTACAACCGTTTCATAACAATTTCAAATATTATTTTAGAGTTTCGTGATTTTTAGTACTTAGATTTTTCCTGAAATAGGGATAAGAAATTCAGAAAATTATATATTATTACAGAACACTGTCTTCTCGATCGTTAGGCATATTTACTGAGGTAGATAACAACCACGATCTTCACAATCATTATCTTTAATCGTGATAACAACTATAACTAGATACGTTATCACAAACATTTTATTATTATGATAATGTTTATGATTATGACGAGATAATAATTTTTGGCAATTCTATGATTAAGTCGGCACGTGTACTCGTTTAGCTTGAGATTTTAACTTATATCAATCGGTTTGGTACTAATAAGTAATATATCTAGTAAATTACTAGTAGTAATAAGTAATTGTTGACTACGGATAACATTTAAGGCATTCGTGATGGTGTACAAGAAACGTAAAATAAAAGTCTTTAGACCAAAACAAAAGAAGGAGTCTATTGACGTTGTCATAAGAAAACTCAAAGAATCATACGAACAGGTACTATTATTAATAGATCTGTTAGTTGTTTAACTAGTTTAAGTCTATTCAGAGTTCTCATATCAAATAGTACATATTGTGGAACATAGTTACATGTGTTTCCAATGAAAAAAATGAAATTCTCGAGTGGGGTGGTAAATTAGATTTAAGCCCATATTGTAACTTTTTAGTGTAATTACAAATTATAGATACTATTTATATAATAAACTTAAAATCTGCTTGTAGATGTAGGTATGCTATAATTTCATTTATGTTCAGATTTTTTTTTTTGGCAATGATATAAGTATTATACAAGTATAAATGTAGATTACCTATAGTAATTATATAGGTAGGTTATGTAAAATATTGGAACAAATCTTGTTAAAACCCCTTTAAGTTTTTGAAATTGATGGTGTAATCAGAATTTTACAAAGTTTAAAATTAGCTAAATTGGTTTTAGATTTTTCATGTAACAGGCAATGTTCTTTGATTGTTGCATTACTTGGTGGATTGTTCAATTTGAAAATGTCTCTCGATTTGATATGAAGCAACACGTCGAGTAACATCATTTTTTAAAATTATAAAATCAGTTGAAACTGTAAATATGTAAAATTTATTCTTTGTAAAATATTTTTAAATATTTAAATAGATTTTTGGAAGGGGAAAAAAAATTAAAAAGCAGATTTTGAATGGTTCCTGCCCGTACCACTCACTTCTCTGTCCCTTTTTATACTCCCCGATTCTCTTTTAATTTCCTTCAAAATTCTCCTTTAATCCGTCTCATGTGAATAGCAAATAGGGGCCCCTCCTTTGTCTATAATAAATGTTTTTATATTGTCTTTATATTTAAACTATTGTTAATTGCATATTTTCTTATTTTGTGCATATTATTAAACTTGTTTTTTTTTTGGGCTTGTCCCGTTTCTATTAATAAAATAAAATAAAATAATTTAAATTTGTTTTCACCATAATTTTAATCATTAAACTGTACATAATTTTAAAAAAAGCACATGTACATTTTCGTAATTTCGAAAATCGATGATTTATCAAGTTCTTAGTTTATAATATTAAAACTAAATGTTATGCACACATTCATTTTTTGAGGGGTTCGGTGTAGAAAATTTTTAAAACACTACCTAAGTAAAAGATAAATCTGACAATTCAAAATATTTTATTATATATTATAAATGTAATGTATATATAGTAGGTACCTACTGTGTTTGTACCATTTTTATTATTGTGTAATCATGATAATTGTTAAAAATACATACTTACAGCAAACTGTTAAAACAAGTTCCTCGAGTGATTTTAGAGCAAAAACACCTATTATTAAATTAATAAAATAGGTACATAATTTTGTAGTAAACTTTATTTCAGTAACTTTTAAAAAGTTATTATATCCTGCTTGGATCTAACTACTTAGTTTTAAAATGTTAATTTATTTTTATTTTTTTAAATTTTAATAACTGATTTTTTTAATAAGTAAATTGGAAAATTCAAATGAGGTTCTCTCCAAAATGTTGTTATTTATTGATTTAATTTCATAATAGGTAGGTATTTTAAATTGAAAATTACTTTAAAAATCCATCTCAATAGTTTTGCATAAACATGCTTTTACCACTGAAAATTGTCGTCGAAGCATTCTCTTAAATTATATATAATATATATATAGCCTTTGAATACCAAAGAAAAATTTGAAAATAATAATAATATAAAATATATAATAATGAATACCTACCTATTTTTTTTTCAGTAGGTAGGTACATGTTAAAAATAAATTTGAATTAATCGTGTGTCTAATTTTTAAATATTAATTAAGTATAGATAAAATATGTTATTATTTCCTTTTTAGATTGATCCGAATACTATTGAAAAATTTGAACATTTTCCCTTGTCAGCTCCAACACTAAAGGGATTAAAAGAAAACAAATATTTTGCGCCTACTGAAATACAACGTGAAAGCATTGGCTATAGCCTACGTGGTGAAGATATATTAGGAGCGGCTAAGACAGGCAGTGGTAAAACACTAGCTTTTTTAATACCGGTTAGTAAACTATTAGAACTGAAATATTTAAAATTTATAAATTGTAAATGTTCAATTTGTAAGGTACTGGAAGTATTGTATTGCAATAAATGGACTCGTACAGAAGGGTTAGCAGCGCTGATTATTACTCCAACAAGAGAGTTAGCATATCAAATATTCGAAACTTTACGTAAGATCGGTGTTCATCATGACTTTTCAGCTGGTTTAGTTATTGGTAATTTTGGTGTAATACACATGTTGAAAATATTTTATTTAGAATATGTATTTATATTTATAATTTATATACAATTGTATTTTAGGTGGTAAAGATTTGAAATTTGAGCGCAAACGTTTGGACCAATGTAACATAATGATTTGCACACCTGGTCGTTTATTACAACATATGGATGAAAATCCATTGTTTGATTGTAATAATATGTTGGTACTGGTATTGGATGAAGCTGATCGGTGTCTTGACATGGGTTTTGAACAAACTATGAATAGTATTATAGAGAATTTACCTCCTGAAAGGCAAACTCTTCTATTTTCAGCAACTCAAACTAAGTAGGTTTTTATGAATAATCTAATGATCCATGGAATAAATGTGTTTGAAAATTCATTATTTATATTACATTTTAGATCTGTAAAAGATTTGGCTCGACTTAGTTTGAGTAATCCTCACTTCATTTCGGTCCATGAAGCTTCAGAGCACAGTACACCAGCAGGTTTAGTACAAAGTTACATGGTATGTGAATTGCATGATAAAATGAGTTTATTGTGGTCTTTCATTAAAAATCATTTACACCATAAAGTACTCGTATTTATGTCAAGCTGTAAACAGGTGAGAATAATGAAATGTAGTAAATACTTAAATAGAATATGTATGACAATTCTACCACTATTGTTGTTTTAGGTGAAATATTTTTATGAAATATTATGTAAACTTCGACCTGGAACTAGTTTATTAGCATTATATGGTACTATGCATCAAACAAAACGTATGGCTGTGTACGAGTCTTTTAGCCGAAAACAACGATCAGTGCTTTTTGCTACAGATATTGCTGCCCGTGGACTTGGTAATTAATGGTTTTATTATTATTATAATTAAAATTGTATGTATTAAGTACAAAATATTTACACAAATTATAAAATGTATACTTTTATTAAAACTAAATAGTTAATTAAATAATATTAGGAAAATGTGTGAGTGTATACTATTAGTGATTTTGTGAGGACAAATTTAATTTAAAAATGTTTAAGTATTCATATTTTTATATATGAATTATAATTTTATTAGGAATTTAACTAGGTTTATATAGACTAATATTATGACTCATTAAAACTTTAAAAAATATGTATTTATGTTTTTTATTATACAGATTTTCCTGCTGTAAATTGGGTTGTTCAATTGGATTGCCCAGAAAATGCAAATGAGTACATTCATCGTGCTGGTAGGACAGCCAGATTTCAAAAATCTGGTGAATCGTTATTGGTACTTTTGCCATCCGAACTAGCTATTTTAGAACAGTTGGAGAATAAAAAAATACCAATTCAAGAAATAAAGTAATTTTTATAAAATTATTATTTTAAAATATTATTTTAACTAAATTAAACTATTTATAGAGCTAATCCAAATAAATTGACTTCAGTGCAACGAACATTAGAAGCGACTTTAGCAAAAGATCATATTTTAAAAGAATCAGCTCAACGAGCTTTTGTTTCTTACATCAAGTCTGTATTTTTAATGAAAGACAAAAGTGTGTTTGATGTCTCAGCATTAGATACAGATTTATTTGCTAGGTGAATATTGTACCATATTTTTTATGAAATAATTATTTTATTTTTTAAATTAAATATTAATTTTATTTTATTAAATATTTTTAAATTTTAATTTTTACAGATCATTAGGCTTAGCAGTCCCACCACGAGTAAGGTTCTTACAAAAATGGAAAAAAGCTAAAGAAGCAAAGAAAAAAGAAAAGGAAACACTTGCTCAAACTATGGTTAAAGATCTAAATGAAAAATTGAATAAATCATCTGATTTTGAAGTTTCTGAAGATGAACCTGAACCTGAACCTGAGCCAAATCACTCATATTTCAAGGATTTATATAATTTTCATAATGGTAATTTAAAAAAAATGTCTGATTTACAATTAAATTTATTGATCAATATTATTAATATTTTTAATTTTATAAGATGATAACAGTGATGAAGAAAATGATGATTTACTTACTATTAAACGGAAAGATCATAATATCCAAGAAGTTGATGACTTAGAAGATGATATAGAGGAGTTATCAACTGATATATCTAATAAAAAAAAAAAGAAACCTTTAACTAAAGCTGCAGTAGTGAAAAAAATGATTAAAAAGCAAATCAAACCAAATCAAAAAACAGTTTTTGATGAAACTGGAGAGGTAAGAACTGTATGAACCCTAAACAGAACATAATATAATAATTGTTGAATTTGTTTTTAGGCTATATTAGACAAAGCTAAGGTGAAAGTGTCACATTTGGCTAGAGAATATGAGAATAATGATGACAAAGGTGGTATTGATATAGAACAAGCCAAAAAAATGATGCGTGAGGAAGATGTATATGATAAACAATTGTTCAGAGAAAAAGTTAAAGCTAAACACAGAGAGGAAAAAAGAATAGCCAAGGAAGAAGCTAAGAAAGCTGAAATGGAGGATGCAAGTTCTAGTGATGAAGCATCTGTTGATCTGTCTTGGCTGCCAGATCCAGACAAGGTATATGGTAAACAAGAGGGTGAGGATTCAGAATTTTTTAATCCTAATTCTAGTTCTAAATCTGGTTCTGAATCTGAAGAGTCTGAAATTGACGACGATGAATTATCAAATATTCATAGGTAAGATTTCAAGTAAAGTCTTTTTTTATTATAGATATTTTTTTGTAATCAATCTTATCTTTTATGTCAATAGACCACCTAAACGAAAATTGTTGACTAATAAGAATAATAGTAAAAAACGTAGAAAAGTTGAAGAAGAATTAGATGGACCTGTGGATACAGGTTTGAGTCTTATGGAAGACGAAGAATTAGTACTTAAATTGTTAAATGCGTAATGAGTTATGTATAATATTATATACTCCTTTTTATTTCCATTTTGTTATTTTCAATAAGATACCTGTAAAATTATGAAATGAATACAAATATTATAAAAAAAAGAACAAAATATTTTTTTATGTTGTCCTTGTTGTCTTTTAAATAATTTCATATTTAAAAGGCCTCCCATATGTAGCAATAAGTGGAGCGTGTAAAACTAAATTAGGAAAATATGATGAGTTTTATGAGATATTAGGAACAAAAAAAGTATAAAAGCTGGCTAAGGGAAAAAAAAAACGATCCAGGGATTTTAAAAATGTATGGTGTATAAACAATTAAGATAAGATGGGAGAGACAAAGGGGTACAGAAGTGATAAACAGGCAGAAAGAATATTTCAAAGGATTATTAAATCCTTAATTAAGGCTGCACGGTGAACATGCAGTCTTAAAAATGGTATTATTATTAAAAAAATTTAGATTAACACTTTATAAACAAAATTATGTAAAAGGAATTTCAAAATTTTTGTATTTTAAGTGGTGAAAATTACAATTTAAAAGTCATTATTTGGTGTAATATATTAATAATATGATAATTTTTAATTGAATTATTTATAAAGATTCTCAGTGTCATTTAGAAGGGCATCTGTAAGAGTATTTTTTCAAACTTAGTTTATTTTAGCATAACCATAAGTATAAAGTTGATATATTTTTGGGGGAGAAATTTCAATACATATACCATTTTTACGGTTTAGCTATTTAAAAATAATGAAAAATCTTTTACCAAATGCTCTGGAGAAAATGGTTATGATTTTAACCCAATTTTAAGTTTTCAAATATGTTGATTATTAAAGGGTTTAGAGTATTTTAAAAATTTTTAGCAAATAATTTTTGTTTAAATTACTAAATAATACTCACCTTACGATACACGAAAATAAAAATAGTTCACATTGATTTTCTAGAAATAACAATTTGGTTGAATTCGTAGACTAGTTAGATGTGACAATAAACATTACTACAAATTATTACATTTATTGTTGTAAAATTAACAGAAAATGAATAGACAAGATGTTTTTATTCACTATAATTCACAATAATTTAATGGAATCATTTATCTATCTAATCAATATGTGTGGCGCGATTAGTGATGCACAAAGCAAGACCAAGACCAATACCATGGCAGTCTTGGTCTTGGTAACTCAGTCTTGGTCTTGGTGTTGGCCGGTCTTGCAAAATTCTTGCAGCCTTGATTTTTTTTTTTACCAAAGTTATAAATAAGAATAAATAATTTATTTATACGTACACAAAGGGGGATACAGGGAGCAATGGGAGTAATTCCCCCCTCCGTTCATAAAAAATAATTAGGTAGGTACTTGTGTAGTTGACTGTTTTCGATAACACCGAACTTTCAAGAAATAGTAGAATTTCTGAAAGGGTTAACCATATATTCGATAAACGATAATCATTTCCAAAAATATTACAATAGGATATTGATAATTACTAGTGATGTTACGAACTCAGATTTTTGAGGTCGAACCGAACCCGAACCGAACTTTTTAAAATTTTAACGAACCCGAACCGAACCGAACTTCCAATTTTTTATTCGAACCCGAACCGAACCGAACTATTCAATTAAAATATCGAACCCGAACCGAACTTCATAAAAAAAAAAAAACAATACAATAATATAAATTACCATTTTTTATTAATTATGTATATTTGCATAAAGTAGGTGCCCCTTAAACATAATTTTAAGTCTAAGTAAAGAAGGATTCCACATTTTTCCATTTCTTTTTATCGTTTTTCGACAAATTAATTTCAAATTGTTTTTCCTAGGTTCGATATTCGAACTGAACTATTTTGTGTTTAGTTCGGTTCGAATATTTCCAATTTTGAGTTCGATTTTGGAACCGAACCGAACACCCCGGGTTCGGTTCGGTTCAGTTCGAAAATCGAACAGTTCGTAACATCACTAGTTTATATGCGTATTCGATAATACGAGTAGTTGTATATTGTCAGTTTAGATTAAGACGATCGAGGTATGGATAAAAGAAAAAAAAACATTAAAGGATACTAAACATAATATAATATTTATTATGAGTTTTGATTTTTAATAACTTTTGTTCGAACAATTGTGAAAAGTTAGCATATCGATTATATGAAAAAAATGCAATTTTTATCTTCTCGAATTAAAATTCAGCATAATGTGTAGGTAGTATTCGAATTTTTCACGTTCAATGGTTTTTCGGTCAGTAGTTGCAAATATTTGATAAGCTTTTGACGTTTAGTGGTTAACGCACAGTCATTGATATAAAATTAAATTGTCGTTGATTTTTCATAATTAGAAATTTATTCTAATACTTTTTTTATTTTTAGTTGTAACTATTATAAATTAAACCCGATTGAAAAATACGAAAATACTAAGTAAACCATTACCTATACTCGAATTAGGCATATAGGCTGCCTTTTAGTATAAGGTATACCGAAAGGCGAAAAATGTAATAGAAGATTAGTAGGTATGCATTCTACCTATACAATAATATAATAGTACTGTAAAACTCTTAAGCATATATATATTTGTCGAATATTTTCAATAGTACATTGATTTTACTAATAAAATTCATAGTAATTTCTCTCATAACATAATACTATTTGATTTTATTGCTGTTACGAACGGATATATAGCACTGTCTTTACATTGTACTCGGTTTTATTATATGTGCATTGTACAATGTATAGACGTATATTATACACATACATAGTGTTGGGCAGTAATATAAAGTAAGTTACTCGTTATATATACTATAACCAAAACGTGGTAAGTCACTCAATTTTAATAACCGAGTTAAGCTATAGCCGCCGAAATGGATTAAGTAACTTAAATAAGTACATTATGAGTTCTAGCCCGGAAAATAGTAACTCCTTGAATTACCGGTAACTCATAAAATAAAAAAGAAATTTAGTTCAACTTACTTTATGATAAATTTCAAAAATATTATTCAATCAACCGTTTTAGATTTTTTTATTTTTACATTATTATTATTATATGATAAGATTAATTTAAATATGTATACATTTCACAATTTCATATTACAATATATGGTATATTATTGTTTTATAGAAATGTACTTATGCCAATCGGCTTTTATCAATGGTATCAAACGATTTATAATAATGCACTTATAAGTAATTAAAACAGTAAAATAATCCATAGAGTTAATGTAGAAAACGAAAAAAAAAAAAAACAAAAATTATATTAAGGCCAAAGATCAACATTGTTATTATTTAAGCATAGCTTTGACTAAGGGATCATTCATTAAAAAAATTTACCTTGAAATGAGAAGGAGGAATGGCTCTCGTGGTCTGGTATCGACATTTGGTACACGTAAACTTATACGTTCAAGAAGACGGGATGAGTCAAATTTCCCGTCAAGTAAGTTAAACAAAAATAATTGATCCGTCCTTTCCCGCCTATTTTCTAGTGAACAGAGTTTTTATGAGTATACAGAGTAATTATGTTGGGAATGGTCAATTTTTAGTATAAAACCAGTAAAACTAAGGAAGCGAAATTGAACTCGTTCGACAAGTTTGTTTTCGGCCTGAAGAGATGGATTCCAAAATATCGATCCATAATCTGAGACAGATCTTACTAGAGTAGGTACTATATAATGTAACTGAACAAGGTGCTGAGTTGATTTGAGTTGTATGAAGTCGTATAAATGCTAAAATCCTTAAGGCCTTGTAGGATATATATTCAAAATGAGATCTAATGGATAAAAAAGTTAAATACATGAATCCTAGATCTTCCATTTCGAAGACCCCGCTTTATAGAGGTGTGCCGTTGAGAAAATAATTGTAATTTATAAACGTTCAGGATCTGAAAAAGGAAATGATTTTGCATTTGTCTGCATTGAGAGTCAAACTAACCACATTACATATAAATATTTATAATTTTTTTTTTTTAAATTAAAAATTACTTATATTTATATTATAGATTATTGTAAAAATAAAATCAGAAATAGTCAACAGAATAATACAATATATTGGCATTTAAATTTCAAATTATTTAACAAATTTAAATATTTCATTTATTAAATTATATGAATTTTCATATTTTTTTTAACATTTTAGGAATTAAATTAAAACATTTTAAAAGTTTGTTACATTATATTAAGTCACTTGACTTTTTTAATGACAATAGTAACTCGTTAAGTTACAAAGTAAGTAGGGAACATAAATTCGGAAAGCCCACTCTGTAAGGATGCTAAATTCTCGATTTCTATAAACGTGTTTTAAACAATAAACTTCCATAAAAAATATGTTTATATTACTATAATATCTTGTCTAATGTAATGAAATCATAAACTAATAAAATTAATATAAATTTCAATACTGATATTGGTAACCACAGCAACGGATTGTAAAGATGGACAGACGGACGTTAGAAAAACCTACTGAATTACCCACTTTTCCAACTCCCTATAGTAACTATGAAAAAAAAAATGTAAAGACAATGGATTGTCAAATCAACAATGTTTCTCATAACTATGTACTAGTAACTACAGACAAATGGATAGAAACCTAAAAAGTAAAAGTAACTAGTTCAGTTACATGTCAGTGATTTTTA
>JAIPRL010008882.1:0-19116 GCA_025469235.1 Pemphigus obesinymphae | reverse complement strand
ACGGTCCCACCGCACCCCGTCCGCCGCTCGTATCGCGTGGACCCGTACACGTGCCTACACTTTTGTCCTCCAGAGCGCTCGAAACTTTCACCTCCCGAGTCGTAAATGAATAATGCATACATATAACCCCCAAAGGCGTATTTTTCGGACCGGCAAACCCGTGCTGGTGGTCGTCCGATAGTAGACCAAATGAGAGTGAATAGATTAAGATGGCCCGGGCATGTATTAAGGAGGGAAGAGACTGAGGCAGTAAGATTAGTAAGGGAAATGCATGTTGTTGGTAAGAGGGGGAGAGGAAGACCGAAAAAGAGATGGGTGGATGTGAGGAAGGTGGGAGTAAGTGATGAAGATGCGGGAAATAGAGTTAAGTGGAAGTGTAGGACCAGGATGGCCGACCCCAAATAGTTGGGAGAGAAGGCGAAGGAGATAAAGAAGACATAAATGTTTACTAATAATATATTTTAATATGAAAAATTCTTCAAATATGTCATTATCCCTAATATAAAAGCATGGCCTTCGATATAACAAAAATGCACTATTAGTGAATCAAAACTTTAGGTTTGTTTAAATAATTTACTCTAAAAGTATCTACAAACGATAATTACAAAGAATTTGGTATTTTTCCAATAAATTACTTTTATAAAAAAAAATTGTATTATGTACATAGTTAATAATTTGTAAAAGAGAATTTAAAAAATATGCAGTAAATATGTTAATAAATCTTTTATACATTATTTGGATCCAACTTATTTTAATTCTATGCTATTGAAGTTCAAAAAAACAAATATACAATGTAAAAATATAATCATTATAGGCTTAAGTATAATTAATATTTATTTTTGGAACTAAATAATGTGCAGTTAATGATATGTATTTTAATTTTTTTTTTAAAACATATTTTAAATAAAAAAAGTCATGTAATATTTGTTATATAGATAGCTTATTTGGAAGAAAATGTATTCTAGATGATACTTTCTATAAAGTCATTTTGGAATTTTCCTAGTAGGTAAGTTTCTTAAGCGTAAAGGTAACTACTAAAAATGATAAATCTATATGAATTATAAATTTAAAATATTAAATATTAAATTAAATTCTTATTGTTATTATATATTTTATATTTAAAACAATCATTTGATTAGTATTAATAAAAATTAATAGGCACTAATGGAACCTGGCGATCGTTGTGGGTGAAAGCTCTAATTATTATGATATATTACTGGTGGTGAGTGTATTCTAATTAAAAGCAATGATAAAATCTGGTCTTTAATAAAACGATTCCAAAAAGAGCTTGGGATATTATGCCTACATATAATTATAAATATACAATTATTCTAAATAAAAAACAAAAAAAAAATTAAAATATGAAAATTTCATGACGGTTAAAATATTATTTCCGTAAGATATTAATGACTATGAAAATTATTTGAAGTTTTTAATTTACAAAATCGTCCTTAAACAGTTTTACTTAAGAATATTACAGAGAAAATCACAAAATGATCTTGTGGAATGTTGTATCTAGAACAAATTTACTGCCTTTCAAAATCTTTCTTTACATCAAAAGTCCTCCTTAACTTTTTCTACCCAAAAATTTCTATTAAGAAAAATGGACAATAAACATCATTCTAGAAGCAATAGTTAAAAGTCTAAACAAAAATGAATTTAGTATTAAAAACTATATTTACTTCAAAACTCTAATAATGGAACCCTTTTTCCCTAGAAGCTGTTTTCTGAAAAATTAATATAAACCTAAATATACCTATATAAATATCATCGTAAAATCAATTAATCGCTTAGCTCATAATCTAAAAAATTAAATAATAATAAAGATATGATGTTAGCTTAAATATATTACTTTGAAATTAGTTTAAAACATTAACTACCTACCTAATTTAATGTTAAAAACCAAAAATTGTATAATATAATTATATTAAACCTGTCTATTGTATACAATTCAGATATATTTATAATTAATTCTCAATATATACATGGAATTAAAATATGGACAAATGTATTTATTAAATTTAGTGATACATTCCCTGCCTATTCTGATGAAAAAAAACATAATTTACTATTTTATAAATAAGTTAGATAAACAAATTAATGTTATTTTTTCCATTTTAACACTTAACTACTTCACAAATTTAAATTATTATTAGTCAATTCTAAAGGTATAATATCTGAGGGATTTGGATTATTCTATAAAAACTTATTTGAGTTAATTTTATTTCTTAGCTTTGTCTACATCTGTGGACTGTGTGTGTATAAAACAAATGATATGCGTCGGCTATAGATGTTAATTTTAAGTAATATTTTCAAATAAAGACAAAATATTTTAAAACTTATTGTAAATTATAGAAACGATGTAAAAAATGAGATTAAAAATAATAATCAAAGCTTAATATATTGGAAGAGCCCGAATTGTTAGGTGGATAAAAAAACATATTGTCCGATATAGACAAAAAAATAATTTAAAAACACTAAATCGAAATAATTTAATCTATTCAGGTGTCGATTCGAATCTAAATGTAATATTAAAAGTGCACACATTTTTTCCTTACCTGCAATCGGATTCGCCCCGACAGCTCTCGGCCAAGTAATGACACGGTACCTTTGCCGGGCCGTCTGCGCGCTGAGCACATTCCGGATGTAACATTTCTTGGGCTATTAAACATTTGTCTTTGTTAACTCCAGATTTCCTGTTTAGTAAACAAAATAATTCAAATATATTTAGTAATTTTTCAAATACAAAAGATACGTAGTCAAAAATGTATCCTTTATTATAATTAATATAATATAATATTATTTATTTATTATTATAAAACTATTTATAATTTTTAATGTAATGATATTTTTAATTTTTGTACATGCCTAGTTTAATCTATATGGGTTAAAACCTAAAAGTTTTTAAAATCTGGTATTAGTTCCAGTTGTATAGGAATAATATTATATTTTAAATAGTCTCTATTATGGTTCTGTTCTTTTATTGCGAAAAAAAACCTTGTTAGATTAGTTACAGTTTTGTCAGAAAAATGTCTAAATTTTCATCTATATATCATTTTTTTAATGGGTGCTCTCACTTTGATATTATTTATAATTTATATAATTGGCTTATTATTCATTTAAAATGCAACTGACATTAATACTAAATTTGCAAATTGTTATATTATACATTTTCGGCATTTATAACTAGGGTGATCATACGTTTCGTTTTACACCATATTGTCCAATATTTCAATCTTGTGTTCCGTTCTTCTGACAGACTTCCAACGAGACTCTTAATATTCCATTTTTGAATGTTGATATTGTGTGTTTCTTGTTTGTAAACGATTCCTTGACTTTACACATAACCTTTCTGTTATACAAGTTGATTTCTTAATTTTTTGGGTTTACATTTTCTGTCAAAAACTTCCTTTTTTTTTCGTGTTCAGTTCTCTTAGTTTTATTGAAATATATTCACTCTTTATTATACTTATCAACCCCATATACCTAATGGTTTTACCTATTGTATTTGTACGACTGATAGGCAATTTTTGTATGTCTTTGTGGTGGATTTTCGACGATGGATTTGTACGTCATATATCTAATAATATATAACATATACAGCAGGGTATTATATTATTATATACAGTCACACAACCGCGTGTTTTATTAACGACTGGCATAGTTAATTAAACGTCGGTTATCCACGCGATTCATCGATTTTATCCATATTTAGAGAACGCGTATAAAACAAATAAATATATATATATTATATAATACGATTTAAATTTTTATGGAATATACTTTTATTACAAATATATTAACAATATGTATAATGGTAATAGTAAATATAATTTATTTGCATGCTAAAAAGGCGTATTAATCTCTATTATACGATGTGTCTAAACAGACGGTACACACTGGATTGAGCAGAGAAGATAATAATATAATTTTGTGATGACATAATAAAGGAGTGTAAAAAATAATTATTTGTTTTTTATGTTCAGTAAATACAATCAAACCTAATATAAAAATAAAATAGCGTAGAAGCAATCGGGGCTTGATAATACGACTGAATCAGTTAATAACAGAAAACGTAATGAAAAGGTCATTGAAATATTATCTAACAAAGTGTAACATTAAATCAATTTTCTTTTAAAAACTAAAATAACAAAACAGCTATTCAATATTTAATGATTTAATATCATATTTATGTAAATGTCTTTCTCATTTTTTAATTCAATCTAGTACATTTAAAGTATTAACATTATGTAAATTATTATAAACTATTGGAATATAATAACGTTATTTATTGAACAGATTTTGTATAACTTATTCGATGAACTTTTTAATAGTTTAATATTGAATTTTTTTAATCGTCTATATTATTAGATATACAGGGTGTACCAGGACAAGGATATTTTGAAAATTTCGCTTTTTCGCAACAAAAAGTTAACCATGAACTCAAAAGTTATTTACAACTATTTACAAAAGTGCAGTAAATTATTTAAAAAAACATTTTTTGTTTTATAAATGACATAAAAAAATTTTATAGTTCATTTAAAAAAAAATTATGATTTACTATTAGAGGTATTAGAATTTTTTTTTGGTTTATTGTAAATTAATTGAACATTAGAATAAATATGCCGTAATTTGAGAATGAAGCTTATTGGAAGTTTACCACCTATTATTTCTTTTCAATATATTATTATAAACATTTAATCCAATTTAATCTCTTCAAAATTTAAGTTTTAAATTTTATAAATTTTCAATAAAATAATAATTAGTCTATCACCTCTGTGATCATATGGTGTATTTAGGGAAACTGGTATTGGATGACTATTTTGAAAACTTCAAATTTGGATATTCCCCCTCCCCCCATAAAATATACATCGAAATTCTAGTTTTACTATATCGGTTTAAAATTTTTTTTTATAAATTTAAATAATAGGCTATAAAGTATCAACCTTGACAGCGGTAAATAATAAAAAAATGGTTATAAAAATTCAATAAACGAGACCTACTTTAAAAATCGGAATAATAAGCGTTCCGTTGGAATTTTTTTGGACAATGATGAAAAATGGGATTTAGGAGAAGTTTCACTCAACATAAATCTTTTAAACCTTGAATGATATCATATTAAATGTTTAATTTCGAGAGAAGTCATAATTTGTCGATTATTATATTAAATTTTTTTGTTTTTGTTCTGTAAAATATCCACGCGTGTACATAGAGAAATAAAATCCTAAATACGCCGATAGCTAGATTATATATTGTTTTCAATTTAATAGTGAAGAAAAAGCTTATAATTTCAAAAATAAATTTAAAGGGAACTTTGGTTTTATATTTGATACAGGGAACTACAGCTAAAATCAAAAATGACCCATCATAGTACCAAATTGAATATAAAAATATGTAACGATTATACCATGAATTTCAGATATTGCCAAAATGGACTAAATGCTAAATTGACGAACCGCACACGAATTGTATATAATACGTTAAAACTGTATAGTTGGCGTAGAATGAGGGGGACAAATGAGTGTTATCACCTTTTGGACAAAAAAAAAAAAGAAAAAAAAAGAAACCAAACTGATTCATTGCTGTTTAATCCCATGCATCACCAATGAATTACTGTTATCTGCGCAGTGTCACCGTCGTATAATTTACGTCCCCCGATGTCCGAACGTAAAAAAAACCATCACACTCTATACTATAAGTAAACAGCCGTAAATCGACGTTTTTTACTAGCGTTTTTCTTCGTTCACACCCAAACACCGTACAGTCCGACGCAAATTTAATTATTCGAAGAAAAAACCCCGATTATTAATCGTTAGTTATAAGTCACGCGTGGAATACACGGCAGTAGTAGTAACGGAATGTCGCGACGAATGATGTCGTCGTTATGGACACCCTGTTGTGTACGGATGACTGCTGCGAAAAATCGTTACTTCGACGTGCCCTTTCGTTTAATAATAAATTACCCGTGAACGGTTTTCGGGACGATTACGACATCATTCACGCTATAGTTTTCGAATCGAATATGGGTATCTGCGTTTTAATCCGCGTACAATATTATCAAGGCCGCCGCCACGATTAATCGAGCGATTAAGACCTGCCGACCACTGTCGGGCCACTCACTTGCACAGGCAAAACGCTATTTCGATGGCGAACGGACGCATCGAGTCGTTCCGGTAGAAGCTCTGCAGGGACTCCATGCAGCCGGCTTGCCGGCACTGCCTGTGATTGCAATTCCGGATGACGGACGCCACCATTTCCTGGCACGGCGAGTGTTTGTTACAAGTTTCCAGCGCCTCGTGGCACGTACTCTGGAAGTTCAATATCGAGTTGTCGATTGGCGCCGATTTCGAACCTACAATAAACAAACAATCGCACCGTCATTCGTCCGTTGAAAAACGCCACCACAATCAAACACGGTTAAACCACAGTTTACATATAAAAAGGCCACGCGTCTTTGATGTCGTGACAAACTATTATTATCGATTATAGTTATCGACGAAAAGTCAAAGACGCATTATACCGCGTGTGTGTGTGTGTGTGTATCTTTGGCAAATAATATTATAGTACGAATAGTGTGTTAAACGACCCGTAACTATACCGAAAACGCCACAAACACGATTTTAAGTGGTTTTATAGTACATAAATTATGTGGGTAATTTCAATAAGTGTTTCTCTCCCCCCCCCCCCCCCGCCAAATAATCGAAAGCCAAACGATCTACGTTTGAACGTTTAATTGACTTTTTTTCTCGACAATACATGCACTCGGTACGAAATACTATTGCGATTATTGTAATGTGTATATTCTTTCAAAATATATTTTTCCCAATAAATCGCCTAGAAAATTTATGTGCAATTTCGTACCGATTAATGATGACCATAAGAGTGAACGATCCAAGTTAAAGATTATGACGTCTAACAATAGTTATCAGTTAGTGATTAATTTTATTTGAAATTAGACAGAACCAAATAATTTCACGAATATATTGTAAACATGACAAAGTTTTGCATCTTACAGTTTATACATCGCCAATGAAATGGTTCTATTTAACGTTATTTTAAATTCTTTTGGTCATAAATCTATGGCAATTTTTAATAATAGCAATGTCTTTTTGAATCTATATTCTAAATAATTAATTACGTGTTATCAAAATTTTGGTAAGTACAAGCTCCTAAAATTTTAAACAGTTTAAGTATAAGAATATTAAAATAATAAATCCCAATTCCAAGATTACCTACACATAACCTAGGTATATTAGACATTATGGTATTTATCATTTAAACGTAATAGTAGATCAAAATTAAAAATAACTATAAAAATAATTAGTAATTATTTAACATAATATACTAAATAATGAAAATAAATCATTTTTAATCATGTATATTAATATGATTTATATGAAATAATAGTGTCCAATTTTTGATATTAGAATTTATATATTCAATAACATCCCACTTAGTTTTCAAATATTTTAACGTATATTTGAATTTATAGGTCCAACATTTTTTTTTTTTATTCTATTCAGTCTAAAACTAAAGTCTAATACGTTTCAGGCTAATAAAATAATGGTAACACGTTATATTATAAAAATAATATATTATTCGGCAATCATTGCTTAAACTGATATTGAAAAGGGTTTGAAATAAAAAATATTAATGGGTATATTAAGTATATAAAGAATATTTTAAATACATTATCTGTATATCATAGTTACAAATTAATATGTTAAAAACGTAAAAATCACCAATTTTTCAAAATTAAAAAAAAGAAATTGGAAAAATAAGATTTTTGGAAAAAAATATTTTTGATATTATGTGTTTTTCAACACTTAGAAATACTGGTGAGGATAGATTTAATGTATCATACTTACTTTGTGTATTATACATTTATATCTAAACGGCATGATGCCTGAAATCCATTCAAAATTTTAAAAAAATTAAGTAAAAGTGAAAATAATTTTTTTAAAGATATTATTAGCTTAATATTACTTTTGAACTTACTTAGTATTGTTTTTGTTTGGTATTTCATATCAGGTTTTTTACAAAGTATAATTATATTTTTATTTTACATTTTAATAATTTCAGATTTATTTCATTGTTATAGACGTCTAGATAATACAGAATTATATTAGTTTCAAATGTGTATAATATCAATCATGATATTCATTTTTAATTTATTAATTTTTTATTATTTAAATAAATAATTATGAGCAAAACATGACATGGAATATATAATTTATTGTATGAGTTGAGTATTTAATTACTGGATGTAAACTTCCTTCAAATGGTAGTGTATTAAAATTTTTATTCCACAACATAACGTATAAGAGGTTTAGTTTATATGAAAGTATTGTATTTGCCTACTAGTTATTTAAGAAGGACTTATTTACTGTATTATGATCTGAAATCATCGATATATCAAAGAATGATGCACTTACAATGACGACATTAATTGAAGAAAACAAAAAATTTCTTTTAAAACAACAATAAAAAGATCGAGTAGGATTTGTGAATGGATTTGATTGATGATAATTTCGAGAAAATATAAGAAATGGATAACAGAAAGACAAATCTGAAAAACTTTATACTTCCATCCTGTTATACACTATATTTCAAGAGAAAACCAATGATATTTTTTTAAAAACAAACAAAATAATAAACAATTTAAAGTTCTAAATGAAGCTACTAATAGGGGAATAAAACTATTTTAAGATTTTGATGAAAGAATCACGAAAGACTAAAAACAAAAGATGTAAGTGCCTATTATTTATTACTAAGTGAATTTAGCCGTTATAAAATATAAATTTAACTAATACATAATTAACTGTTGAGGTCATTCAAAATTATCACAAAATTCATTAAAAACATTAAGAATTTTAAAACATTAAGAAACATTAAAAAAATATCGTTTTCACTTTTATATAATATTTCTTAATTTTGAATGAATTTTAGGCGTCAAACACGCCATTTATTAAAACAAAATATGTATTCTTCATGGATTTTTAGGTGTAATACAAAAATTAAGTATGACAAATGAATTCTGACTTAAATTATATTTGTTTAAGAGTTGTTAAATAAATAATATATTTTTTTTAAACACGGTTTTGAATTTTTTTTTTTTGAATTTTTGAAAAATCGAGGATTTTTAAAGTTTTTAGCATATAACTTTTTAATTAAGATACATAAATAATACATATGTGTAAAGGACTTTTTTTTAGATATAATTATGAAAAATATTTTTTATTGAAAACCCTTTTAAATATCTATAACTGTTTAAACAAAAATAACCCAAACATGTATTATTTTTATGATATTTTATAAAATTAAAATTTGGGACCAGAAACATTTATGGAAGGGGCTGAATTTATGAAGAGTCACCAAAGTTACCGACGAAAATACACGTTTAAAATGTAAATAAGCGGAAAAAAGATCGTTAACATTTTTCACATTTACCGAATCAACAATTTATGGTTTATTAACTTTCTGTTTTTGCCAACTAAAATTAATTTCACCGACTGACTTAATTTCACCGACTGATTTTTGTTAGCGGGGGGCACGACCTAATATTAATTTACCTGAAACTTAATTGAGCTTAGTTTTAGACTAAATAGAATAAAAAAAAAAAAAAATGCCAGTCCTCAGAGGAACTCCGATATTTGAAAAATGAGTAGCATATTCAGGTAGGTTTCTATACAAAATATTTATATTTTTGATAACTAATAAAATTATAATAGGATAATGAATGTATCAAACTATGGTTTTTAAATATAATATCACATTTATCAATTTTACAAATAAAAAAAAAGAAACAGGATATGTTTTTAATTTGTTCCAAAGTTATACTATTTGGTAATAATTCATAATTTTGAAAATACTTATAATATGGAATAGTAAAACACATATAAATGCTGGCAGCATTAAAAAAAAAAAACCTATTTAAACACTGTATATAATTTGGTAAATAAATTAAATTAAAGTCAATAAAATATTTCAAGTCTTATAGAATTATAATGATTGGAATATTTCAGACGAAACAATTCAAACTTATCCTATTGATAAGTGAAAAAAGCTTATATTATGAACTTTTAACCCTTAAGGTGGATCGAGTCGGTCAAAAAAATTTCGTTTTTAGTCCTTTCGCTGTGACAAAATTGCACTGATTTTAATTCTATAAAAAGTATAATATTTTTTATAACTTTTCTAGGTTTTAATCGAGGCGTTTATCGAAATATGAATTTTCAATTTCGGTATGATTAAAAAAAATATCTATATTTTAAAAATTGTTCACTTGTGTATATCTAAAGTGGAAATTCATATTTCGAAAAACGTCTCGATTTAAACCTAGAAAAGATATCAAAGGATGTCAAAGATTAATATGCTTTTTACAGAATTAAAATTGGACAAGCTAAAGTCTCACAATTTTGTCACAGCGAAAACAACTTCCTGTTCAAAAAGTGATTTAGTATACGGTCTTATTTTCATTATTTTCACACTTGCAATTCATATTTAACCTATACGAATAAAGATACAAACCCAAGGAGTAGATTTATTAGTTTGTTATTAGCTTTATTAACTTCAATCACTTCTCTAAGTGCATTAAATTCTGAATTTAAAATTGTATCATGTACGATAAATTTCCTATATACTCCGACTCGAACCCCCTTAAGAATGCTTACCTATATAAATATTTAAAAACACGAGAAATGGGTTCTATTCATATTATGGCCGAGTAAATCCAAAATTTCTATTCGGATTTGATTAATAAAGTATCATACATATTAAATAAATAATCATTTTAGTTTTAGGCAACAACATATGGTATAAAAAAAACAATAATATATGAAAATATGAGTCATTAAAATAAATTTACGAGCACGGGGTTTAAATATCAATAATATATTTAAATTGCATTTAATAATTATTAGTTTTCACTTAATTATGTCATATATTTAAAAAAAAAAAACCTAGTAATATTAAACCAATAAAATATCATCTTTTAGTTTTTTAAATCTATATAGACTTGATTTTGAATTGATTTACAACATTATGGATGCATATCGATTTAATTGCGGTAAGAGATAAAAGAGAAGTGTTGTATCAGTATTTCGTACGATAATGTATCAGATATTTATTCGAAATATAATTTAATAAGCTTATAAAAATGTATATTAACATAAAATAAAAATAACCTAGAAAATATATACAAATGTTGCTATATTTTGAATAATAAAAAAGTTGTAGGCGTGTATTCATTTTGTCGTTCACATTCCATAATCTACTTATATATACCGTGTTTTGCGGCTGATTTAATGGTTATGACTAGAGAGCCTTTATAATTATACTTACATAATTCATATAATTATATTAGCACTCTAGTGTAATGTTTTATCAAACGTTCTCGAACATATCAAATTTTAAAAAAAAATCGTTTTATTTACATACTCTATTATAAAGAATTCCTAATTTTATGACCTATTTTTCAAAAATATCTCTATAAACTTTTATAAAAAAAAACAAAAAATTAGCATTATAAAATAACATATTAATTATATTATACTCTAAAAATTACGACATGTAATCAAACAGTTATGATTACAGCGATTAAAATGGCTAATAAATATTGAAATATAGGTAATCGGATTCTAATAATGTATTTCAAATATCAATCGTTTATTTCTATAATAATATGTGTCTCATAACTCGTACTGAAGTTTAAATTAAAAATATAATATATTTTACATAATTAAAAAACGATATCAACTGAAAGTTTTTTTTTTTAAATTAATTTTTTAATAGCTTTAACAATTAATTTTTTAGATACCCTATACAATAAGTTATCTTATAAAAATATAATATAGGTTAATCATGTTTTATACACAAAAATAACACTGAAGTCAAATTGAATTTGGACAGATGATGGTAGTTTAAACTACTTAATATTTAAAAGTAAATTTTTTGTGGTTTATATGACTAATTTAAACTGATAAAAGACGACCATATATACAAATGTACTATAATATTTATATCTCAATGATTTTTGGAAAAAGTACGATTAATTAAAAGAATCAAAAAGTGTATTGATTGATAAATTAACTTTCGAATAACTTTTTGTAAATTGAACAGAATTTTTAAGGAGAAAAATATTTATGAATCGATTATTCCGTTGTATAGAATGAAATAATGTACATAAAATAACAACTTTATTTATTTTACTCTCAAAATGAAAATTATAATAACTCAAACTCCTCAACATTTTTTGTCCCTCTTGGCATTTGACATACAATCTCAAGAACATATTGTGTTTCGCTTTTTTTTTGTTTTTAAGTAGTAAAGTAAAGCGTCGTATTTGGAGTATTTTTTTATTCTGTTTGAATTTCTTTTTTGATATTATTATGTGTTCATTCTGTACTTATAATAATCAATTATTTATAGGTACTCGACTTGTGAATATAACTGCGATGATATAATAATATATAAAGATAAATTTTGTATAGATTTTTGATAAATCGAAAAAAACTAAATGTATATATTATACAAATTTTAAACTGAAATTTAAATTGACATGTATAATCAACATACCATTAATTGAATAATATTAATATTATAATGATATAAAGAAAAATCAAAGTACACATAACTTGAAAAAATTGTTTGGTTATATCATGTACAATTTAGAAAGAGTAAATTACATTTTAAAATGAAAATTTATTTTATTTTTTTATTAATTAAAAGAAATTGTAACAATAATAGGGAATATTATTATTATTATGAAATTAATCAATTAGTTAAAAGAAAATATATTTCCTTGTGCAATTCTTATTCTTGAACGACTGCACTTTAACGTCAGGTAACGTTATTAAAACGTAAATGAGTTTTCAGCCGATAATGCAATTTACGGAATTTAATTCATTCAGAACATGTTGAATTCTACAAAACCATTTAGATACCAAAGAATTATAATTTTTAGAAGCACATTTTTGTAGTTTGAATTAAGTTTAATTGCATTAAATATAAAATTTTTATTTAATTTATTTTTTACTTTTTTAATTTTTTTATTTATTAAATATTTATTAAAATTTAATTTATTTATTAAAATATATATATTATATATTTTTTCTAATCTTTACCATTCTGCTTTTATAATAATAAGAACATATTTTGATGTTAACACTTAAAAGGCAGCGTATTCAAGTGCATAACCGTAACCCAGATTCATTCAATGTTTTGAATAATTGTCATTTATTTTCAGTGTTCAGTGGCTTACTTTATTTTTTCCAATAATAATGAATACCATTTTGTAAGTTAAATCAAGTGTTTGGAAACTTGAAGTTTTTCATTCACAGTTTCGGATCCAGAAATGAAAAGAATATTTTATATGAAGGATCGGATTCTCGTTTTTGCTCTTAAAAAAAAAATAATAGATACGATTTTATTAAATAATAATTAAAGGTTAAATTAATAATAATGGGTAAATTATAGTTTGTGTTTTTTTAGTGATTTTTAATAATTTTAAATAATCAAAATATTTTTTTAGAAATTTCACTCTATAATGTTAGATATAAATATTTTGTCACAAAAATTAAAATATTTATTTTTATTTTACAATTATTTTGAAAGTAGTTTACGTTTTTGAGCACAATGCCGGGTTTTGTGTCGAGGCGTAAATTCGATCATCTCATTTTTCGTACGTTATAATGAAATATTATCAATCTGTATACTAACCATCAGCCATTTGTTTTCATTCGGAGGATACGATTTCGAGGGCTTGTCGTTGGTCCTTTCCGCGATGTCAGAATACGGAAAATACCTATAAATACCTATACGTATTTACATACGCGTACCCAATGCCAACGTCGAATAAATATACGTTTAATTAGTCGTTAAACAGATGAATATTGAAAAATACGACTTTTATTGTAAGAACATACGGCTAAAAAACATTTTAAAATAAATTTGGCAACGCCGCGTATGGAAACTCGGTGGTTTCTGTACGCAATCGTATTCTAAAAAAACAGGCGCAATATACGCCCATATATTTAGGAAACGGCCATACCGTACTATTATTGGTACCTATAGGTAAGTGTGAACTGAACTAAAACGAATAATAGTATTTGTCGAATTCATGCGGACGCAGGTTCGTATTTCATTTGTATTTTAGGGGTTGCTCTTACACACAAACACACACACACACACACACACACACCTGTATACACACACTAACTGAATTTCGACACGTGTAATTTCAAAGGTTACCGTGGCGAATATGTTATTACGGTGCATTTAAATGGGTTTGGGCTCACATTAAATGTACTAATTTATGGAGAATTCTTGATCCCCGGGTGGTTTTTCGGGAAGACAATAATTTATGGGTATGGCATTATATGAAGAAAAATCATTACCAAACCTATATATATATATAGGTACGGAAAAAACATATTATCGTAATTTGCATACATAATATTATGCGCGTGATATTGTCTAAATAAAATAAAATTACTAAAATAAAATAGTCAACATTTTCACTATAAAATAGACAGTATTTGTTTATATGTTACGAGCGTTATCTACACGTCAGCCGAATGCAATTCCTTGTTAATGCAACTTTTTTTTCGTGCAGTTCGTACACCTTGGATTATGCATTTTATCGGGATCCGGAACAGCCGGCGATCGAAGTTATTTTACGAATAATACTGTTAATTATACTTAATTTTAAATATATTCAATGGCGGAACTTCTAAACTCGGTTCTTCAACCCTAACGTGTTTATGTTGAATTGGTTGAAAAAGCAGGCAGGTTATCCAAAAATGTATCGACCATACTATTCTCGAACTTGCTTCGCTCGGTTCTCACCTGAGTATAACGGAGTTGACACGTCGTTTCACATCATTTTGAAATGTTCGAAAGTCCGATTAAACACCGTTGAATATTTAGATATAGTATTATATTATAATAAAAGTTCCCCCGAACGTATCGATATAAATTTCATTAAAATGTTTATAAATACTTCGGAAAATCAAATATTTAAAATTATAACTATGGGATATAAAAACATAGACTCCGTGAATCATCAGTCGGTCAGACTTGCCGTTCTCTGGTTTTTATGAAAACTATTGTTGCCAGATGGAATTCTACGAATGTCCGAAAAATAATATATAGACTTGTCACAATACAATATAATTAACATTCAGTGCTATAAAAGGCACTCGGTATAATACGTAGTTTTAGAAAAAAAGATAATAAATATAAAATATTTATATATATATATATATATTATACTAGGATAAATAATAAATAATACAAGTTATAACGATATAAGAATTTCGTCCACATACTGTATACATCGAATAAACACTCGTTATCTCCACGTTCGCCGAGATCGAGAAAAAAATCGAATCACTGGATTGGGATTCGATTTGGTGTACCTGTATAGAAAGTTCGTTTAATCTACCCAACTGCCTATGACGATCTAAACTACTAAGAGATTTCATTGAGATGACGACTACATTTTGAACTCATCAAATTTAACTTGGGCAGTTTTATGATTTTTCAAATCATATTTTAAATAATAAAATAATAAATAAATCATATTTTTAAGTGAATGCAAGGTTTTAATATTTTAACAATGAACATTGTTACGTTAAATAGTGCTCTTTTAAGTTCACGGTTTTAGAATATACCGGAATAAAACTATTAATTTTGAGTTGGGAATATATTGCTCTAGTGTGTAAAATATTATGTATTAATTTATAACTAAGTAAATTCTATACACCTTATGGTGTACTCAATGTGTAAGACAGTTCTATCAATTCATTGTCACAGTTACTAGAGAGATTATTAATTTTACAATCGATCGTTCTTACAACTAATATTCAAAGAAATTGTTTTTCCGTACGCCCGTCTGTCGTCAGAATCCATTGCCATGGTTATCAATACTATTATTTAATTATTTTGGGTTATGCAAATTGATTTAAGACTGTTTACAGAATTAAATTTATTGTTTAAAATACGTTTAGAAACCAGGAATTAAGCATAAACGTATTATTTATATTAACACAATATTATTACAATATATAAAAACAAATTTACAAATTTGTTGATTCTTATACAAAAACTAAGATCATTTATTTCTAAATATATTATAATATTACATCAATGAAAAAATTAAACATTTAACTGTTATAATTATTTTTATTTTCATTTGGAATAATTTTAAAATGTTGTGTTTTTATTTAATTTTCTTAATTGCATACACTTTTTTTTGAATAGAAAGAGACGAGTAGGGGTTTCGGAGAAAAATATTTATTTTTTGACATATTGGTTCCGATTGGTTCATTAAAGAGGCTATTTTTCGATTTTTTTCCAAGTAGTTTCCTTAAGCGTAAATAAGAAATTTTTACACGATGTATACAGTATACAGTAGATTTTAAAAAGCAGACTAAATAAAAAAATAATAAAAAGACCGATTAGTAGGGGGTTAAAGTACTTTGATTGTTGGGTAGGAACTGTTGGACATATGGATTTTAAAAATAATGATTTATCATTTATTTCAATAAAACAGTTCTGATATTGGTATATATAAAATGGTGTTAGGTACTATTAGCGTTTATATGACGTCAACTTACATAGTTCTATACTAAATATTTGACATACATTTCTAGTGTCAGTTATTTTAATTTTCCAATTTATAATAATTTTAGGTCATTTTGGTAGTTATAAATATTACATATATTACCTATAATCGATAACCATTAATAGTTTATTTGTTTTTATTTAATATATGACAACTTTTTGTGTTATTTACATCTATGAGTTACCAACTAGAAGGGATTTCCTCTCAAAAATGTCTATACCGGAAAACATTTTACTCCTTCTATCCCATGACATGTATACCATGATATGTATACATACATAAATAAAAACATAGAGTAGAAAAATATATCAAAGCAAAACCAATATATTTATTGCTACACTCAGAATCTAATATACAATATTGTTATGGTACATGATTTTAATTTTAATTTAAAACTGTCTATTTATTTGTCATTTGCAATTTTTTTTAATGTAATACCATTAAACTAAAGCACCGCTTAAAATTGTTTTATAGAAATAAATGATTTATCGTTGTTTTCAAATTAATTATATCCACTACCGGTATGCTACTTGACGAATAAAGTATTTCCACCCTTAATTTTTTCGTTTTAGACTAAGAGACTAAGAGTTATCTTGATTTTATAATGATGTTTAATGAAGCTTATTTTTATATATTAATATATATATATATATACATCTGGGAATAATATTTCGACTAGAAGACTTGATCCAACTGTTACATATATAAAATTATCCAGTAACATATTTGATCTAAATTATACTTGAAATTGTGCAATCAATATGCAGGTCTGATCGGGTCGTCTCTTAATAAAAAGAGTCGTGTTACATAACGGAGTTTTATTAAGATAAAAATATATACATTTACATACAGTTTATTAAAATATTTACAAAGGTTTGGCGGAGTCCTCCGGGGATAGATTACAATAATTTTGCCCTAGAACCCACGTCCAAGTGGGACGTTTTCCAAACAACCCTATTCATAAAAGTGGGATTCCCAAGCCTATCAGAAATATTCGGCAATAGACGGAATAGTTTTCAAATTTGATTTGCGTGGACGGACCACCTAGGCGGTCTTTACCTATGCCAGGTAATGCGCCTGTAATATTGGAATGAGTTAATTGATCATGATTGGTAGGTTATATTTACGTGGTCGAAGCTTCTGGCCCAAAAAGACAGCGACCGTGTTTGACAGGTTAACGCCAAAACGTCACTTGTCGAAATAGTCTGACGTAGTATATCATATTTTGTCTTCCTGTTGCGAGTTAGAAACATCGTATTGTCTGCCGTCCCAAATGAGGGGGCGGGGGGTGCGCAGAAGGACGCAGCTTCTATACTGCAGTTTTGAAATATTTTGACAACTCCCTCACTAATAATATTTTACAGTATACGAGTTATATAGTTTGGAGGGGGACTATCATTTTTTAAAAGCCTGATAGCATCCTTTCTTCTATTTTTTTCCAATTCGACCACCAAATTGTCCACGAACAAGAATATTTTGGTATTGCCGTTTATGGGAATATCGTTTGTATTGATGAGGTATAGGTTCTAAGTAAGGCAGGAGCCCTATGGGACACCTGTTCGAATGGTGCGGAAAGCTGAGAAATCCTCTTCGACATTGACGAAGAATGTGCGAAGTTAAAAAGTTAGTATTAATTGGAAATTAGAAGAATATGGCGTGGAAAATAACATCAAGTGAAAAACCATAAAACAACACATGACTAGACTGAATTTTTTACTTTGTCAAGAATGTATTGTTTATCTGTTATATTTATATGTATCGCATAAATTTATTTAAAATAAATAGTACATATTTTATATTTAATAGATAACATTCTATCACATTTGTTTCTAGGTTTACTTTTGGTTAATATAATGTTAAATATATAATTGTCTTCTTAATGTAAAAATTAATTTTATAAAAATTAAAAATATTAACTATATACACTATACTATCATAAGACCGAAGAGATTATGGACCAAATTCCAATGATTGTATCTGTGTTTTTTTTTATTTTACGATGTTATACACGTATACTATATCATCCGGACAATAAAAACGTCTTGGAATTGCTTGCGTTCAAAATATATAATATGAAATGAGTTCTATAACACCAATTTTTTTTTGTAAAAAAGTATATTTTTATACAAATATAATAATTTTTAAATTTAAAATGAATGTTTTCAGAGTAATTGAGTAACAATTACTCTGAAAACAATGGAACCAATAATAATAATAATTATATTAAATCCAGTAAAGAAAACCCAGATAGCAAATTTGTAATGATAATAATATTATATTATTATTTTTCCATTACAATATATATTAATACAAATAAAATGTTATAGTATTATATTTTTTACATTACATTTATAATATTATTATAGTATTGAGAAAATAATTATATTATACTATTGGTATAAATATACTTTACCGGACAATACTTTTTTAGCGTTATTGTTTTTTAATTTGTGTTTATATAAAGAACATAATATTAATATAAGTAGATA
>JAIPRL010008881.1:0-19119 GCA_025469235.1 Pemphigus obesinymphae | reverse complement strand
CGGGTACGGGTTTAAAAAACGTGTATCACTTTTTCCGGGTTACGGGTTTCGGCTTTAACACGGTTTTAATATTTTGCGGGTTACACGGGTTTTCACCCCGGGTTCAAACCCGTTTTGACTCCCTGCAGTATATTATCAACAAGTATTTCTTGTAAAAATAAAAAATAAACATCTCACTGAAAAACGTCGGACGTTTTTGAATGATATAATAGTACATATTATATTATACTATGATATACTGTCGTATCTATTTTACTAAAACTATATACTCGTCCGCTTACACCTCCGTTAAAAGCTATATATGTATTGGAATATCGTCAAAAAAACATTGAGCGTAGAAAAAAAAATCAACGATTAACGAAAAATATAATGAAAAAGAATAATATACAGCTTTGCAGACGTACCTATATAGTAGATAATATAATCTTTTTATTTCGACCGTTTGTTAGAATAAAAAACAAACGTTCGAAAAAGTTTTGGCAACACGCTGGTTTGCTAATAAAACATGGCGTTTCGGTACATTTTAATATCACGGCATCGTCTCATAATTATTATTACAATAATATTGGGCATAAACACTCGTATTTTAAGTATACGTTTTTATATTTTTATTCTGTCGACAAACGGTCGATTTTCTCAAATGTTTATCTGAAAAATATTTACTAACCATCTACTATTAATAACCCTAATAACGGCTATATGAGATATACGAGTGGTTACCTACAGGTAGGTACTAAGCGCGCTTCAGAAATTCTATTTAAAGTTTTATGAACATAATAAGACACTTTGAGTTGACGTATTAAATTACGTATAACATTTCCGATAATTTCCATAAATTATAATAAGAATAACTGTCCAAATATTTAAAATATTATAAAAAAAAAAAAAAAGCCACTAAGATATTGCAATAATCGTCCGATAATATATTAATAATATTTGATAACCCGTACAAATTTAATTCATATGTCAAACACATTTATACAAAAAAAAAAAAAAAATTATAAAAATACATAATTAGTAATGAGAATAAAGGTCAGAATAAAGGTCGTAACATCACGCTAAAATGCCATTAGGTAGGGAATACGGGTATCTGTATATAATTATAGACATAATCGCTTTTGGAATACCTATTTTGGGATAGGTAGACTTTATCGAATGCGCTGGAATTTATTGAGCCTAAACGGTTGGGTAATAATTCATCAAGGATAACAATTTAGAGTAAACCTATATTTTAGTTTGTATTCAACTTTTTCCGATTTACATATCATAGATCACGTACAAATAATTTTTTATAATGAAATAAAAATATATTCTGTTTTGCATGTTCTAAATTATAATTTTATTTAGAAAGTTTTAGGATACATTCCTGCAGTTATCGCGACTACCAGACATACATTATAAAATAAACACCAAATTGTGGACTCCATAATACAACGGAAACTTTTTGTCACAATATGTTACATTTCCCGAATGTTTATTTTTCAAAACCATCTGTGTTTTGTAAATTCAACTTTTGTTATTGTAGCCCATTCAATGTTGACAGAAAATTATGTTAAATTATTAATATTGTATTCGATGTTCTGTAAACGGTCTTTTAAACTAATTATATTATAATTAAATAACTCAAAATATAAAAATATTCGATATTCGATATTAGTTTAGAAATCAAAAAACATTCCAAATATGATAAATATTATATATTTTTAATATTGAAACAATTTAAGAGATATCGAATGTGGTATGTTTACGGATGAGCGAAGTCTCGGATTTCGACTCCTCCCCTAAACCAAAAAGAAAAGAAAGATTATAAAATCGATTTTTGTAGACTGAGGTAATTATATTTTAATTTCAATTTCATGAGATGGATTTTAAGTTAAAACTTTACAAATTTAGTTATGGTTTCTAGATATAGTTGGTACTATTTTATACTTTAATCCCGTGTGTAATTAAGAAAAACCAAAATATTATAATGTAACTTGATTTTTTTTTTTGTTTATATTTTATCATTCATGCTATAACTGATAATATTTTTAACAGATGATGTTAATTTAACAAAAACGTCATAATATATCGTAAAAAATATTTGGACTAGGTATATAAGAATCATTGGACATCGATGGCTGAAAATTACCGTCCAATTATTGTATTACGATCGATATGTAAACAATATCTTGGTTGATTAGAAATATGGTTTCGGTCCGAGACTATCCCCAGAAACTTTTAATATACGGTTTTCTGTAATTATATTATAATGAATACTTTTCGTCCATGTGACTGCTTTCTCCAAAGCAATTAATCGGTTCGAACATACAGTAGGTACCTACTTACAGGGTTCTGATTGATTATGGCTTTGGTGAACCTTTGCTCTCCTGTCCTTGCCTCTTACCTACCTGTTAAATAGATAGTAGTGGGTTAAACTTCATGGAGTTAAATCATGCATCACTATACCATCGTCGAGTATTCCTCAAAATTCAATCTTATCACCTCTCCTATTATCACTGTCGGTCATTAGTGTGCCCTCGGTTTGACTTCGTGCAAAACTACTTGTGTTCGCCGACGATAGAAAGCTGTTTGTGAATATTCAGTCTCACTTGACCGTATGAATTTGCAAACTGGCCTGGATCAATAATAATTGGTTAGTTGAGGTAAAAGTTTTATGCCCGTATGCATATTGCACAATCACCTTATGTACCGCATAAGAAACGATATTACGTAAAACAAAACGCATTTTTTACGTTTACATTATACATTTTACATTTATGTGCTTTATGTCTCATATAAATTAACACATAAAGTTATATGTGCTCAAAATCCACCACTGATCCTATGTAATACTTTAAGCGTTGATTTTTAGTGATAATTCACTCAATTATTGTTATAATTTATTTATTTTTAGTTTGACTGACTAGATATATACATGTGTAATAAATATACAATATATACCTTTATAACATTATAATAAAATGATAATCATATTTTATTACGCTTACATTTTTGCACGTGAAATATTATAGATATTACTAGACAATATAGAACTTCTATTTACATCTATTGTACCTACTCGAATAATTTTATTAATTCCAATGTCCATTATCGAAATTTCCAAAACACGAACATGACATTATAATTGTGGCTTATTATATTTCCTTAAAAGTTTTTAATGATAGGTATCGTAAAAATTTATATCAGAATATTTTAATAGATTTTTAATGTGAATCGGCTGTGGTCGAGTGGTCGAAGTGCGTGTTTCGGTACACGAGGTCCCCAGTTCAACTTCCAGGTAGCAAAATGAGGTAGCCATTGTGATTTTTCCCGCCGGTGGCGTCTGGTCTCTGGTGCAAACCAGCTATAATTACCAAACCCGTCCAATAATTTGGTAGCTATACGTCTTGTCGTAGCTATCAAGAATCATCTTCGACTCCCCTAATGTGTGAAGGTGCAAACCTAAGCATGTCGGAGTTTGGGAAATGAGAGAATGTAAAACTGTTAATTTCATTATTATTATTATTATTATTATTATTATTATTATTATTTTTTTTTTTAATAGATTTTCAATCAATAATAAAAGTGCAGAAAATAAGAACCAAAAAGGAAAGAATATTGATAATAAAATCAAAGAAAAAATGTTTGATTTATCAAAAAAATGGAAACAATTTCTCGTCTTGAAAATTCAGTACATACACATTACACAGTTCACAAAAGAAAATCGCGTCGACCACGAAGTATGTGATGAGGGCAAATTAAACAAAAATAATAGATATGAACATATAAATTATCAACCACATAAAAATATGATTTCCCTCCAAAAACTATCTACATAGTAAATATACCTACACATAAATATTCTTTCTGCAACACTGAACTTATGAGCTCCCATAAATTTCTTCAAGATCACATAGCTATACCTATTTTACAAATAGTGATGTTTGTGTAATACATAGTAACGGGACTGTTCATGCGGCCTTCAATTAAAAGTTTATCCAAATTTCACGTCTTGTCTTTTACTTTTAATTATTAACTGTACTACATTTTTTTACTCAACAAATGGACCCATAAGTACAGTTACCGGTGAATCGGTTTGGGATCGTAGTTTTCATGTAACCGTACATTATGTCCCAGATTGCACACTCAGAAAATATGTTGTAAAGTATTTAAACTTCTTGTAATCTGGCAAAGAATTTCACGGGAATTTATTTAAATCGTTTACTCCTTTGAGATCCTTGTCCTGTATGTTAGTAAGACCCGTTCTTGAGTATGGGTCTATTTATGAAATCCCTTGACAAACGATGCCAAAATGTTGGAGAGAGTACAAAAAGATAATTTGTATTTTGCCGATTTTATTCTCGAAGTCCTGTCCTACTTGTGAGTTTGTGACTAGATTTTTATAATTTTATCGATTCATTAAAACTAATCATTGTTTTTAACTGTTTGATTTGAGCGATCTAACTGATCGCCAGAATAGCGTTCCTTAGTAAATTAATATCTGGCTTTATTAACTCACGTACCCTACCAACAGCTGATATCGGCAGAAGAGGAGAAATGTTTTGAATTGCCACAGCACATTCAATGGCGGCCAGAATGAGCTCGGACCGGTGGCAAAATATGTTGTACACTGAAGTATATAACATACTAAAAGTCACTATTTTGGGTAGTCCAAAATCGAATTTTAGAATGCTCATAATTCAAGGGGAAGTACACCTAGTGCCCCGTGGTTTTGTCTACCCCCCTTTTGCTTAAAGCCCCTAAGCATAGGTGCCTAATAGAGAGGAAGGGGAGGGACATAATTCCCTCGGAAGAATAACAAAAAAAATTACATTTAATATGTTATATACCGGAGTATATAATACATTTTGACATCAAACCAAGTACGATTTGACTGCTATTAAATTCGCAATAACGATTCAAAATTTTCCCTTCATTTGCCATGCCTACATTGTCGTATACTATTTCATGGGCAATTAACTCTCAATTCCAAAAGACCTTTTAACATTAATTATTTTACACTCATTTAATGTTTATTAAACGCTTATTCTTAAACTTTCAACTATTAACATATATCGAATATTTATTATCAAACAATTAACTATTAACGTTACATCAAATGTTTAAGATTACAAAATGTTTATTGGGTATTTAGTGTAATTTTACATGGGTTTACTTATATATTATATTATATTGTATAGTGAGTAGAAATTTATAATTTACCTCTTGATAAAAAGTAATTTCCTTATACTACACACGGTCGGGTGGAATTCACTCACTCTAACGGATAAATTGTGTTCGCTTATATATTTTTGTATGCATATTTTCACGAATAGTTGAGCTCATGCCGAACTTATATACGAGTACGCGTCTTTTTTCAGTGTAAAAGATTTATTTACCTTATATGTTTAAAAATGTATATAAACATATCTACAAATATATTATACATATATAACGTAACAGAACTAACTGAAAAAATAACACCTAACACGTCTTTACTCAATTTTTACGATTTTTAAAAATATTTAAAAATGTGAAATTTTAAACTTTAATTGTAGTTATTTTTATCATAATGCGGAAGTATACTTGCTTTATCATTGCAATCCTTTATTTTAACATTCGATGTATAAAATAAATAGTTTATAATATTTATATATTTTCTTTTTAATGTATTAAATAAACTATAACAATTGCTTTGAATTGAAATTGTTTTTAATACTCGTATATTACAAAATTCACTCAGTTAAATATTTGATAATTAATTTAATCAATATGTATTATAACGTCTTGATAATCGTGATGTTGATGTTATTGAATACATATTGTTACGACTTCAATGATGCTGGATACATATATATAATATATCGAAGTAGTGTAGTATCATATTGATAAGCCATTACATTTGATTTTAGATAAAAACTAACATAATATTATATTATCACTATAGTATAAGGAACGACTATAATAATAACGGCATACGAAATAATTTCACAATCCGGTATCTTGATTTTACCTAATGTGTACTTCCGACACGTAACTCGCCTGTTCAATGAACCTTGGAATTTTATGTACGTATGGAATACCGTGATAGCGAACAAAGGGTCGAGAAAAATAAAGGATATACATTGCAGAAAAAAGAAAACGCTGAAATCATTTATATAATAATATAATAATATATATATTATATTCGAGTATACACGAAACTATATTCTAGAAACTAATCGGTGTTTTTTACCTTAAAATCACTTTTTAATGCTCAATGAATTTTTTTATTATTATTAATCAATCGTGTTATTGAATGTAAATCCGTTTCGTATAATATGTGCACGATTACTGTCTAAACAAAAATTATCGTCATTTTCTCAAAATCCCTCAGTGATCTTATAATTACGATATTTATATTTATTTGGTTATCCATTAACAACTTTTTTTTTAATTTAATACGATTAGGTATTTTAGGTTCTGAACGAAGCTACAACGTGTGGAATAAATATCATGATAATTGCAGATTATGATTTTAACAAATATGTTAAAATTAAAATAATAAATTTATGTGATATTTTGACATTTTATTATTGAAAATCAATATATCAAGTTTTCTGTGTATCTAATCAAAATCTATACCATTTTATTTAGTAATCCATTACATTTCAAAAAGATTATTATACATTTTTTGTTCCAATCAACCGTTGATGAGCTCTATAAATTTTAATTACTTTATCGAAAAATCGAGTTTAAATCGTTGCATAAAAAAAAGAATTTTATATTTAACCATGATTACTTGCACCTGATCATGTAGATATACTGTCAAACTTAGGTAGTATTCTGAATATTATTCAAATACTTTTTTTAAGTATTTTTCTATGATTTCAATCTGAAGATTGTTGTGCAGCCAATTTTCACTCTTCTCTATTATCCACTTTTCTTTTCATTTTTACATATGAATCACATCCCTGGTCCCTTATTATCTGTTGGGTGTATTTTAGTCTTGGTCTTTTTCTATGATTCTTTCCCTCCACGCTTCCTTCTGTAATGAGGTTTAGTAATCCTTCATGTCGAATGAATCATAATATGTCCTATCCATTTATTCCGTCGTTTTATTATACTTTTCCATAGTAGCTTTTCTTCGACATCCTTTCGAGAACTTCCTTATTAGTTATTCTGTCCATCCAGCTTATTTGCAAGATCCTTCTATAACCCCACATTTCAAATACTTCTAGTCTTTTTTGCTCTTCCACTGATATTGTCCAAGTCTATCATCATATAGGGCTATACTCCATACATATGTCTTCAATAGGTTTTTTCTAATTTAAGGCTAATTTTGTTTGAAGTAAATAAGGTTTTCTTACTGTTAAGAGTTATTTTCACTTGACAAATACATTTTACTATTTCACTCTTATTACGTCCATACTTGCTTATTGTACTTCCTAGATACACAAATTTATCTACTAATTTATTCTTTGATTTCCTCGTAGCTTTATATATACTCTTGTAATTAACCTTCCACATACAAGTACTTTTGTTTTTTGTCTATTTATTTTCATTCTCAGATCGTTGTTAAATGTATTTTCCATGGTTCTTATTAATTCCTATACATCTTTCTCATTTTCAGCAATTATTGCTACGTCCTATTGCCTAAAAAACTACAAAATTTAAAATTACTATAAAAAGTCCAAATATGGGAGAAAAAATTTCGTAAATGTTTACAATTATATATTCTATTTAAATACATATTATGTGAAAAATTCAAAACTAATTATTTACGGAGTTAAAAACTGTATTCAGTATTAACAAAATCGTGTTTCAACCAATTTTCCTTAAATTTGGTTTTTTATCTTATGCGTTTATCGAAAAAATTGAAAAATCGAAAAATGACCTCTCTAAAGTACAAAAAATTCTTCTTACCTATATTATTTTTAATAAAATGTATGAATATAAATATGAGATTTTAACTGTATTTATTATTTATTAAAAATAATCATATAAACAGTAACAAATCAAGGAGTCGATTTTGGAGGTGGGGAATCAGTTTCATAAATTGTTCAACGAATTATAGAAATAATGTTTAAAAATTAGATACTTTATTCAATGCATGCAAACTTTTTTGTAATAAATGAATCTGCGCCTGATATAAGAGTTAATATATTATCATATAATTTAAATTCTAAGCGGAGTGAGGAATTACTTTGTTTTACAATGATATTTAATTTTTGGAAATCCTAATAAGCCACTTGATTATACTCATATAACGTCCGATATTTTTTTATTTAAATGCTTTAAAAAAATCACAATAAACCAAATTAATATAACATGTATAGTTTAGGTACACTTTAAAAATGAAAAACGTGATGTATTAAACATTTAAATATATTAATCAATTTTAGGATGATCAGAAACACTTTTCTCAAGATAATAAAATTTCCAACAAATCCAGGTAAATCCATTCTTCCTTCAAATTATACGTTTTTAATGTAGGAGTATAAAAATCGGTTCACAAAGTTTAAAAATGAAAAAAGGTAATTTGTTGTACTGAATATTAATGTATAAAATATTGGTAATTTAAAATTTAAAGCTGATAATCCAAGTACTATTTATGCATATATCATTTGCTCAAATAAAAATAAAGTCATTTTTCAAATTCTTTAAAATTAAACAGTACTATTTATACGATATATAGTATAAATTATTTGTATTCATGCACATATCACTAAATTAATATAACAATTGTTTTTTTTTTTCGAAACAAAATTTTTGTCGATTTATCCGATTATTGTATCCGCTACAATATTTTAGGTTTACTTTTTAATAGATTAAACAATAATTAATATTGTTCACCTAAAAATCATAGTAGACATTTTAATGTTACCTACAAAAAAAATTAATTATCAAGAATTTCTAAACATAGATGAGGTATTTAAATGTTAAATAATTAAACTAAAAAGCTTTTGAAATATATCAAAAATGTTTATTGTAAAATCTAAAAAAAATTCATCGTAACATTAAAATGATATCAACTTTATCTCATAAAAAAATTATCCACTTTTTGAAATATAATATAAGAAGAATATATGTAGGTTTAGGATTGGTTTGTATTTTCAATTTTTATATTCTAATGAAATATAAATATCTGTATATGTATTAAAAAAATTTTGATAAACCTCTATTTAAAATGCCCTTGTAGACTTGCAGACTCATATTGATGCCATTTGCGTAATCAAATACCTACTATACTAAACAAGCGGTACTATACAGATATTCAAACAATACTTTCATCACACCTAATACAATATCAGGTTATTCTTTTAATCAATCATTCTTTCGATTAACTTTGGTGTATTAATTAAACTCGAAATAATAATAATAATAATAATAATATTGTATTTATACTTTTACAAAAATAAAAATAATAATAAGAAAATACTAAAAATTTTTATTCATTTTTCTATGAAGAATTTGTGTACCTATTTTTAAAAGTTATTTTGTATATATAATTTTATATAATATATAAAAATTATTCATATATACATATATAATTTTTACATTTTCTAAATCTTATTTAATATACAATATTCATTCAATATTTAAAATTGTAAATACTAAATATATATGCGTATATATGACGTATACGTATTCTGTGTCGAAATATTGAATTTTAAATATAATTAGTTGCTATAGCCCATTGATATTTTTTTGAAATTTTGGTATTTAATGTTCGTAAATATGAAAATATTTTTTCAGTGTGTAATCCAATAAAATAATCATCCGATATATAATACAATAATAATAATATTATACCGACTATGTCCGGGTTCAGTTAGTTCGACGGTACAACGCGATAACGTGAAGACAATATATATATATATTACGCAAATAATATATATATATATATATTATCGTTAATTTTATGTATAAAAAAAATATAAGATTGAAAAACTGACTTACTCACCCACTGTAGTTTGTTGTATTATTATGGCAAAAATGAAAACAACAAAAAAATGTGAAATTTTACCGAAATTATTCCATTTTACGAAATACTATGGCACATTTCTCGCGGGGTGCTATTTAAGATACATTGATATCTAAGTACAAATCGAAAAAAAAATTTTTTTGTTTTTTTTTTTTTTTTTTTGTAAAAACACACACACACAAATGTACCTGTGTTAAAATCGAATCGGAAATAAATACGAGACACCAAAATACGAAACACGTGAATATATATTACTTGTCGTTTTGTATAACATATAAGTACGGCGCGACGACGTGTTGAACGTTCCGAGCGCGTGGCACGACTGGCGAATTTTGACCGGCTGTGCGCCCCCTCGAAGCTTTGGTACGCTCGCGACACTATATTATATCGTTCGCAAGCTGTACACTCGAACGTTCGAGCACTATGACGTATATAGGTTAGGTACGTAAATAGTTTTTTTTTAATTTTTTTTTATTATTTTTTTTTTTTTTTTTTTTTACGATGTTCGTATATATAGTTGACCGCATAAGATTGACCCCGGTCAACTTCGAAATCGGTCATTGAGTAATACCATACTTTGTAAGTGCGAAATCCCAATTTGTAAAAGTCGACCCATTTATAATTATTATGGACCAAAAAAAAAAAATAAAAAGTCAGTTTTGTGTGTGTTTTGAAGCATTTTTCGAAATTTTACTATTTACCAATATACATAATATACGTATTTATATATATATAGGTACATATATTTGATGAATTCATACGCGAGTTGTGTAATCTGTAAGTTAAAGCGTCGGGCCAGTGTAAATGTAATCGTTCACTGCATATACCTGTTCGGATTTAAATTATATTATTCTCACAAATCAGATAAGTATATATAGATGAGTACATGATGCTTTATTTTAAATTTTCAAAAAAATTCATGAATCACGCGGCTTACTATAAATGTTCAGGTAAATTATATGCAAGATTTTTGGGTGACTGACGAATTTTGATTTTTCACTTACAAATTCTACACTTCTTTTGGGTATATTTAAATTTCAAAAAAAAAAAAAAAACGAATCAATGTATCGCGCGGTATGATATAACTTTAGGGATCTTAAATACTGCCGGTCACTGCACTTACAAACTATTAAGTGTTCTGCTTACGAATACTACACTCATCTGACACCCACAATATTATAGTGTTATATATTATGTAACATATACATTTTCTAATATTGCTATATTAACCGTGACGATATCTAATTTTGGGTCTCAGCAGAATACAAAAAAATATTTGTATAGTATACCGTCCGCGCGGTTGTATAAGGTCAATCAAATTAGTGGATATATAGTGGATATAATAATATTGTATTTATGAACTTATGATATTTCTATCCTGCCAGTTATACATATATTAAATGTTACGTGTTGGTTTACTGACGAGAGAATTATGTCATCAATTCGTGAAATAATATACAACCCTGTACATTTTATTACTATAAATACTATAAACAATAAAAAAAAAAAAAAAAAAAAAAGCTATGACATTTATTTTCGAAACGGTTATTAGTATTTTTGATGATCCACTTAGAAACGGTAAGAAAAAAAATATATAGTAAAATATGGCTAAAATATGCCTAAATTTGCGATAGCATTGAAGTGCGTGGCTCATATTTTTATTTATTTTTTTCGTCGACGTTAATTTTTATATTCATTGTTTTATTGTTCTTTTTTATGTGTGTGTTTATCCATTTAATATTATCATTTATAATGAACCGACATACCATATATAAGAACCCTCGAAATTTTAAAACGAAAACGTTAAAAAGGGAAAATTATTAACATAGTCTACAATAAGTAGTTTCAATTGAATTAAATTTAATAGCAGTCTATCAAAAATGAACGCGGCAAGAACCAAAGAGTTAATAAAATCATTTTATTATACAAATACTCGTATATCTTGAATTTTTCAAAAATAATTTGTTTAATGAGTCCGGCTTAAATTTTCTAAAGTCTATCAAAACTAAATTTTTTTTAAAAGTCCAGGTACAGATGGTTATAAGTATTGGTCCATCGTTAGCCGTATTTATTGACATGTACCCCTGTGCGAGCGAATGTACACACTAAAGACCAAAAACTATTCACAAAAACATACTGTATAACATGAATAAATCAATTAATTTTCTATACACAACCCCTAATAATTGACCACTTATAATACCCATAAAAGTTAAGTAACGTCTAAAATTCCACCGAGTGATTTCGTACGCTTTTTTTGGACAATTCTTCTAATGTTCTATACCATTTTGAGTATACCAACAGGACATATAGGCTATAATTATAATAAGCTGTAAAAATTCAATTCCAATGTGAATCCAATTAATTATATTTACTTTTCCGATCAAAATGTATTCTGGTAGATACTACCTAGCTATCACTGACTTTTCTATTATGGAAAACTTTTTTTAAAACCTAACTCAAACTACTCAATTTTCTTTTTTTTTTCTTTCTGGTGCTGGAGTAACGTTGTGACGATATAATATTAAATGTTCAATTATTTTCATCTTAGTGAGAATCCGGGTGTACCAAACCAGTAATTTTAGAATTTGATCTATGCATCCTTAACGGTTGATCGTATTGACTGATTGAATTATACTAAATACATTATTTCGAAATCCTTTACTTTGGAAAGAAAAGTTACTATAAACTATGAATAAATAACATGGATAATTATTTCCTAAGAGATGATTTTCACTAATATTTTAAAACTTAAATAATAAAACTACGTGATGTTTTAACTTATTATGTTTTAAAATTATGACCATTTTTCATTTTATATAAACAAACCCTATGCCATTTAATTCGGTGAACAACGATAATTTATAAAAGTTCATACACAATTTATGATAAAATTACCCGTTGGGGAGATAAACATCAAAATATAAATTTATATTAGGTACTTTCTCAAAAAATCTACCCAAAGAAATAATTATATAGTTACCTATGTATTACACTTTTTTTTTTTTTTGGTTTTTTTAAGTCAATGCCATTTTCACATCATCCATTAGTAGTTTTACACTTATGAAATAGGTACACTAGAGATACACTGTAAATCATCTTATTGTTTTAAATTATAAAACTCGAATAATGTACTGACGTTTGTTATATTTAATTGCATTGCTGTAGTACTGCAGTTATATATTTAAGAACAAATATGAAGAAATCATGTAACTTATTTTGACGATGATATTTATTTGAACATTGTAAATTGGTTTTTTCCCATAAACAAAAATAGATACAAACTCCAAAAATTGTATTCCTTTATCCACAATAGAATGAAAATCAATTTAATAAATTACACGGGTGCCTATATTATATTATTGTATATTATTTACCTAAATAAATACATACACATATTTATATATTATACTAGCTGCCTGCCCCCGGCAATGCTTATTGCTATTGCTAGATTTTATTATTATTATTATTATTATTATTATTATTTTATTAATTTTTTTTTTACTCGTGTTTTTTTTTTTAATTTCTTTATTTACATTTTTTTTTTGTACATTTTTATTTTAAGGCTTCATTTAATTTTATGGGTTTTTACTTTTTTATTTTCCAATTTTTACCTTAAAGCTTCCCTGTACACTATGTGGGCAATGGTATTTGTATAGGTGGCAAAAAAACACGTATTGATTTTCAGGAGATCCTACTCGATAAAGGGCAACATGATATAATTGCCCATGAGAAAAGCACTCTTTTCTTAGGTCGATGCCAACCATCGAGAAAATTACTAAGTAGTTCTGAAAAGTACTGGAACAAAAAAACGGGCTATGAAAAAAAGTCAAAATATTCAATGTCGATTGCGTCCGCTGTGTACACCTATTGCTGCCTAATGCTACCTATTGCTACCTATATATGCACGCCTCTCTCCCGCACTTTGGTGACCCCTCCCTCGTCGCGTTTATTTCACTATTAGTATTTTGTTGAGATTGACATTTTTAAGTTCGTAATATATTTTGAATGGAACGTCCGATTTGAATAATTGAAAAAAAAGTAATCTACGGGCATTGAAACAGTCTCGAATACGAAATAATTTATTTAGATAAGAATTAATACAAAGGTACGGATAACATGGTCTGATTTCGGTAGGCATTTCTGTCAACTTTTAAAATGTAAATAAGTAGTTATAGTGACGTACATAACTACAATAGTTGAACATATATATATATATGTATATGGTATCCCGGAATTTTTCGTAAATATTGATATGTTCTTTAATATTGTAGGAAATTTTTTTGTTCTATCATCAATACTTTCCGCAACGCATATGCCATGAATTTTATGACATTTTATGGGAATTTTTTTACACCTTGGGTTACATTATTGAAGTTTTAGTATAGTGATCCCTTATATTTCTAGTAACAAATATAGCATATGTTACACAGGGATAACGTAGCATTCTAATGGTGAAAGAATTTTTAAAATCGATCCAGTAGTTTTCGAGTTTATTCGTTACAAACATACAAAAATACAAATATTTCTTCTTTATAATATTAGTGTAGATGTCTCCAGTTTTTTTTTTCAGTCAATTTTTCAATTTAATATATTAAATTATAATTTTTCAACAATAAAGTGTAAAATGATTATGACATATTGTTAGGTAAAATGTATTGATTATGTGCATTATTATTTATTTTTTTAATGGAAAATATGAATTTAATTAAAATAAATAGCGTTAGAAGTAAAACGTAAAATGTTGAAGTGTTTTCAAAATTCTTCTCTAAAAATATTATTTTTCTAGAAACTACCTATAATATTTTGGTGTTGAGTTACTTGTAGAATTATTTATAACTACCTATAAAATCATATCAAATAAATAACACGAGAAAGTATACTACTATTGTATGAATTGGTATCAATTTTAAAGTATGTAACAGAATCAACATAATGTTAAAAACAAATTTTATACTCGAATAATTTTAAGTAATGTCATAACCCAGAAGAACGAAATGGAAATTGCAAAGTTTGAGTTTAGTTACAGAATAAATATCAAAATTCTATAGAAATTCCATGTGTTTAAAGTTGGTAAGACAAACAATACGATACGATACTGATTTTAACTGAATATTTTATTACTTATTTATTTTAAAATGTCATGTAGGTATATATTTCTATGTGAAATCTCGAACAATTTTTATATTTTTGAAAGCATGTATAAAAATGAATTACCATTTTTGATGTTAGGATAATATAAGATATAGTAAAAGTAAAGTATTTTTATGATTGAATAAATAAAGGTTATCACAAAAAGAACAATATATATAAAATATGCCAATTTTGGTATTTTTGGATTGTTATAACTCAAAAATCATTTTTATCCTACTTGAATCCATATATATTTCAAAAAAAAAAACAACAATATAATATACAAAAAATATATGGATTATTTAATATTTTTGGTTTTATTACGACTGAAAAGTAAAGACACATTTTTATCTTACTTAGTATATAGTAATTTTATAAGCCACTAAATTTATTTAATGTTTTATATTGATTTTATTATTTTATTTTTATATTATGGACCATTATAAGTAAAATTATGGAAATTAAATATATTAATATGATTGTTTTTTTCGCATCAAAATAATCCATTTACGCAAAATTATTCCATCTTGTTTATTTCTATATTATTCGTATTTTTATTAATTTTTATACATTTAATCCTGAGAAAGTTTTCAAATACAAAACAAAAATTATATTATACATATTTTAAACGTGTATATGCATAAAAGAAAAAGTACAATTTATTTTTGAAGTAACTATAATATACATTATACATAATATAAAATAAATTGATTTTTTGATCTAAAAATATAAACCAGAATAAATCGTTTCCTACTAGAAAATTACTAGTAAAAATACATTTTACGATTAAATTTATCATTTACCCCAAAAAAAAAATATGTAAAAAATACTTTAATTGAACAAAAATTGATGTAGTTATTACAGGTTTGATATTATTTTAAGCATATTGCGAGCCATTTTAGTTATAACTCTGTTAAACACAAATGCAATTTATTATTTATCTCGTATTTAATATTTATATATTTTATTTTGACAACAAAAATTTTGATCTACCTATACTGTAATTTTGGGTGTGCAAATTGTGCGGTAATGCCCTACAAATCCTGCGTAAATAATAATTTTGATCATTATAATTTATACGAGCGATAATTAACAAATCTGTGTTTAATAAATACAGAGACAATGTAGGTTTGTATAATATTGTGTTATATATAAATACATATCAAGTGTCGTAAATTTATTTCCACAAAAAAAAATAAGTCCGCTTTTGCACTGTTTAAACGCATATAAACGCATGTGTTATATAGGGCAATTAAGTATTTTGTCAATTACTCTGTGATGCTTATCTACACAGCATTAAAATATTTTCTGGAAATGTATATGGTTTTCAAAATATTCGTTGATCATCGTTAAAAAGTTTCGGAAATATTTAAGAAACATTCTACTAATATTTTTAAGCCAAGAAGTTCACATTTCTAAAATAACTTCCTTTATTGTTTTCGAAATATTTTCTTCAATCATTTACAAAATACTTCATTGAACTAGAAAATACAAAACTCAAAATTAAAAAAAAAAAAATAAACGAACGAATGAATGAGAAATTTCTTCCTTCCCCCCTCTTCGTCGGCGATATGTCGATATGCCACCCCAATGTGGTCTGGGAATGAAATGAAATCCACAAGAAACAAGAAAAATCCATCTCGGCACCGAAAATCAAATACCCCTCATCTCATGACACAATGCTCAATCCTTCGATGCCACCGCGTCATCATAAGTGTACCTACCTTTTGTTATTGTACCCGTATATAACGAATTTTTAAAATATTTGTAAAAGATTACTTTACTGTCTTTATTTATTTACCAGTTATTTATTTGAAATTTTTTATGTCGAAAAAAAATTTTTTAATAATATTTATAAAACATATTTTTTATTATGGTTAAACAATTAAGTTGGGTACTTATTAGTTAATTAAAAATGAGTTTATAAATAATGTACATTGTTTTATGCATAATATTTAAAATAAATATCAATAGATAACCAAAAATAATACAATATTGGCGGTTCAATCGCCATGGTTTGCCCCGGCCCAATAAAAATTGTAAACTTATGTATGTTGACATTGAAATCCGGTCCAGTCGAAAAATATCGACTTAATTATCGTTCGTAACCTGTTACGTTGCAAAAAAATATTGAAAATTTACATTTTGCGAGTCATAGCGCCCAGCGTATATACATATACATAAATATACTTAACTCACATACATATTTCAAATCGTATTGACTTAAAAAAATAACACTATACCTACCGGACTTATTTTTATTGTAGTTTTGAAAATACGTGTTCACGTATTATTTTATTGGATTTTATAGTTTATCGGATCAATTCCGAATTGTTAATAATTGGTTGAAGGAGATTTTAAACTTTTTGATAGTATAAAACATGATTTTTGATCAAATTGGAGATACGTGTTGTTTATGTAAACGTAACGTAACGTTCTAGGTGTTAGTATGGTTTCCGTTTTTATTGCTTGAAGGCTGAAAACTATGCGAGATGGAAAATGTATCAAGATAAAAATGCAAGTGCACTTATCTTCTCATGGGGAGAAATTCGCAAGCGAATCGATTTTTTTCCCCCCCGGTTTTTTGGGATAGTCATATATTTATACCCCCTCCCCTTTTTCAAAAACCGAAAATACCGAAAATATGGAAATATTACCCTAATTACGGTGAAAAAAACACGGTGTCTGTACAATATACAAAAAAATAAAATATTTACAAATATTATCTTTATATACATAAATGTGCTTTGTTTACTTGCAATTGTACAACACTAAAAAATGTTAAATTCGGCTACGTTTACCTACTCCAACGTGTATACACTATAGTATGACCATATAACTTATATAGTTTTGGCACGGTAACATATCATATGGTCGTGAAAAATGTATTTTTATACCTTAAGTATTAGATAGTGTATAATAGTTTATAAAAATTTATAAAAGTGTTTTCATATTTTTGGCACAATTTTAGGTCAAGTCGATATAATATATTTCACTTTGATATAGTGAATATGATTGGTTTTTATTTTTACAAAATGTATTATCAGTAGGTACTCATAAATAAATCAAAAATGATATTTATAAAATAGACAATGTATATATATATAGTAATATTCGAACATTGCGGCTTATGAGAGTTCACTATACTATAACGTAAATAAAATCGACATTTAGATTTAAATGTATATTCTTCGTCATTAAGCACCGTAGAGATAATATAATATTTTTTTTCAATATTCAATAACATTATAATATGATAAGAAAAATTAAATACTAATTCGCATTATAGTCACAATGTAAACGCGTAATTAAAACAAAGATATGAAAACTGATCATAGGTAGGAAACACTTTAAAAAAAAAATCTAATCATCATGACCCTTGAAGGTTATGTTAGACAGGTCGTTATCAGGGACTGGAACCGAACCGAAAAGAACCGGAACCGTTGAAAATTTTGGAAACCAGAACCAAACTGTTACCTTTTTTTTTTTTTTTTAATAAAGAACCGGAACCTATGAATAATAAAGGTTCTTCCTTATCGATTACAAAATATTTTTAAATAAATAAATTATAATATTAAAATATTATGTATTAATAATACGACTATCATTAATATAGTATTGAACTTTGAGACAAACGCATGCCTACCTATACCGTTTGGCAGCGGCCAATGTTTTCAGCTCGTAACTATTTATTGGCAAGGTAGGTACTATTATTAATGAATATCATACAACTAGGGACACAATTGGTGTGACTTCTGAAAATTTTAATGAAAGTACAAGTTCGAGTAATATTTCATATGATATTGACTTTGAAGATAATGCTAATAATCAAAATTTCAATTTAATTTTAGCACAATGGTCTATACAGCATAATATAACTCATACTGCTATGAATGACTTATTAAAGAATTTTAAAAAAGTTATATATGAGAACAAAAATAAATTTTGCTGATTTGCCTTTAGATGCCCGAACATTGTTAAAAACTCCTACATCTACTTTCATAAAAAATATCAGTGGTGGAGTATATCATCATTTT
>JAIPRL010008880.1:0-19131 GCA_025469235.1 Pemphigus obesinymphae | reverse complement strand
TACCCAATCCGGTTAATAATACGAATTAATATTAATTAATATTTAATAATAATAATTAATAAATAAATAATTTAGTCTTTTAACTTGAAATTATTGTATAATAAGTATATAAGTCGAAAAATAACTTATTTAAAGTACCATTTAGATGCAATTTTCTATCAGAATCTAAAAATTCGGCGAAACGGAACGTCGGCGATTCGGAAACGGACCGTTTACGACGTCACCGTACAAACTACAAAGTGTCCGTCAACCAGGTGTAATAGGTACGTTTAAAGAAATTCCTATAATATTTATAATATTATATATTTTGTTATTATGAAATCTTTGTTTTTCAATGCAGATTTTTTTGTTTTGGGTTACCATATGTAAATACGTACGGACGTAAAATATATTATATATTACATACATAAAAAAAATGTATAGTTTTAATTATAGTAGTAATGTAACTACCTTGGTACCTATATACTATTATGATGACGTAATTCCGCCGCCGGTGGAACTGCAGATGTCGTTCATTCAGAGGTGGAGCGCATGGGTGTGGCCTACCGGCCGCCGACGAGAACAACACGTCGTGTCGTCGTCGCGCATTCTCATTTTGAACAGATAAATGATATTAGTATTTTTCATTTTTAAATACAACTTCTTTGGTTTTTACAATTTTTTAGGTTAATCTTATAGACATGTTGTGTGGTAACACTGTTGTATACCGACCAGCATACCAGCAACCACATTTGGATTTATATTATTTCTTTTTACTTGTACAGGTTCCGATTCTTGCTTTGACGATTTTTAGAAATTGTCGCTATATTTTTACCTTGATTAATTTCGATTAATTTTTCAATTCTATAAGTCCATAATATCAAGGTAGAGTACTAAATCTATTGAATTTGTAAAATAATTTAAATTTGTTTGATTATTGTATTATATTGTTGAAGAATAATAATTGTTGCGCCTACATAACCTCAATAACACGTTCCAATTTGTTTAAAACGTTTTTAAAGTTTATTAATTTTTACTATTCATTATATTTCTCTGCTATTTCCTTACAGATGTCGTCGATTACGTTGAAGGATGTGGATCAGCACAAATTCGTTGCATCATTTTCCGCATTTTTAAAAAAGTATGTACCTAGTCTCATTTTATGTACCTAGATAGGTACTTATTATTGTTTAGTATTTGTTTGTATTTTATTTTACTATTTTAAGGAGTGGTAAGTTGAAGCCCCCAGAATGGGTCGACTTGGTGAAAAATGGTAAATTCAATGAATTGGCGCCGTATGACGAAGATTGGTATTTCACTAGATGTGCTGCCACATTAAGACATATTTACTTCAGATCGCCAGTCGGTGTTGGATCTCTTACCAAAATTTTTGGAGGTAGCTATGTCTAGTTTTAACTCATGTTTATTGTTTTTAATTATTGATATTGGGAGCTCTTCGAACTTTTCTATTCTAGTTATTTTAATCAAATGTACCGTATTCTTTGATAAAAATTGGTTTATTTTTATCTCGTCATCGCTCTAGGTAAAATAACAATACCTATTTATTATAGATATTATATAAAAATGGTCCTTTTTTAGTGCCAAAACTCCCTGCTTATATATATATAATACCGATTTTTTTAAAAAATTATATATTGGAATAAATATACATTTAAAAACAAAGTAATTCGGTTACTTTAATATGTATCATACTTGCCACTTGAGTCAAAAAACAAAAAAATGAAAATGGAACTGTTAAAGCGACTATTACTAATGTTATTAAAGAATAAGAAAATTGAAATTTACAGCTAATTTGCGTAATTTCTGTTTTATTGCAATAAAATGTACGTTATTATTGTACATTTATCAGTGTCGCCAACATAATTCACTTATATTTTCAGACTGACGATTATCCGTGTTGAAATATTTACATACATGTGAAAATGTTTTTGTGCACGGAAAGCTTTATTTCAAGAATACAATTTTTCATCCGTATACGGAAATCTAGTCGTGTGGATCATTCGTATACAAATCGCGTCCATATGATTCAAGAATAGACCATCTGACGTGCATAATGATAATATACACGTGTCTTGTTGTTCCAATAATATTATATAGTTTAAAATTAGAATGTACTTACCCATTATCTTTTTTTTTAATACATTTAAAAAATTTTATTATTACTTAATACATAATTTCAAATTATGAGTAATAGAAGTGGTGATTGTCTGTCTCTTTCTCTATCACACACATAACATAGAAATATAGTCCGTTTCTATTTTCAACGTATCATTAGCTATAAAGATTCTAATGAACTGATCTGAATTTGTCTACGTAGGATTGATTTTCTCACATTTTTGATTTCTTAAGAAGATAAAATTTAAATAAATAGGTACATTTCAAATTTCATTTACCGTGCATTAGATCAATTTTATCTTGTGCTTGTCTCATTATTTGTCCGAAGGCTTCAATTAGTGTTATCGGCAATTCCAATTTTAAAATTTCATTTTATTTTCTAGTTCCCATAAAATTATGTTAATATATTTGAACATTTAAAAATGTACATTTTTAATTTTTATGAAAATCGAGGGAAAAAAATTTAAAAAGTGGGATAGCTATTCTAAAATATATTTCACAACAAATTCAGATCAGTATTCAGAATTATTATCGCATCACTAAGTTAATATGTTGGAAATGAAATTTCAAATATGGTAGCCGTATTTGTTGACATGTACCTGTCAACCATTTTTTTTTTTTTTTTTTATTAGGTAATTATTTTTTGTTTGAGTAGCGACGACCAAGATTTTATATATTTACATTAATATTTTAATTATAATACTAATAGATACCTATTAAAAAAAAAAATATTATATTTATTATTAAATATTAAATCGCCTACTATTCACAATTTATTGACATATGTATATATTTGTGTCATAGAAGTATGATTAAGATTAAAAATAATACATGTGAATGAATGAGCAGGGCAATATTGATGGTTTATTTATATTACATAAAATTTTGCGCTACTTGTGAATAGCAGCGAATCATAGACCACCTGGCTCATGGCCTAGGACTATTCCGATTGCTCAGTATATGGGTGTGCAAAATTCTATGTTCTGAAACTGATTAGAGTATAATACAAATTGTGACTTTTTCATTCCCTAGTGTAGTAACAGCCTCTGCTTAGTGGGACTTAGAATCATATCACTTCTATCGTTATAACTGTTATACGTGTCTTGAACTTGTTTTCCTGGATATTTTTACAAACATTAATATCATATTCTATTTTATTCAGATACTAGATTGATATTTTTGAAAAGACTTAATAATTGACTTAAGAGAAATAATTTTTTATACACTAGTATTCTTACTATTACCTACACAAAAAATTTTACCTTGTGTAAACTACATGTATTTTGGCATAGGTATTAAGATTATATAATAAAAACTATTAATATTCACTTAACCCTCAAAAAAATAATTTAAGTAGTAACAATATATGTTAAAAAAAATTTTCAGCTCGCAAGCGTAACGGAGTGAGACCATCCCATTTTTGCCGCAGTTCTTCAGGAATCGCTCGCAAAGTTCTGCAATCTTTAGAGCAAATGAAACTCGTTGAGAAAGTTGAAAATAATAATGGCCGTCGATTGACTTCCCAAGGTAGACGAGACTTGGATCGTATTGCTGCTCAAGTGAAACAAGCCAAGAAGAAGAAGCAAGCTCAGTTGGCTGCTGAATCTGCAGGATTCAATGTGCTTATTCCAAAATCTGACTAAAATTTGTGTGAACTATTGTATAAGATCGATACATCCTTGAAAGTAATAAAACACTGAAAGAATTATGTTTTGAAATTATATTTTAATTATAAATTTTGTATTGTAATCATTAAAAATTGAAGTCCAATATGAAAATAAGTATTAAATATTTATTTTTGATTATAAAAAAAAAAAAAAAAAAAAAAATGGTCAATTGATGACTTAAGTTGATTAAGACTTAAGATAATGTTCAGTTTTAAATTGAATTGATATCTTCACTAACTAGGTTTTTGTAGTACTTAATCTGTACACGCAACTATTAAAATCAAATTACTAAGGTCGTGCCATGTATTTTTTTATGGAATTTTCACTGAGCAATAATCATAATGTACATTAGGGTGACCATACGACCCTTTTTAGTGGTATTCTGTTCCGAGAAACTTTAAATGACACTTTTGGAAGTGAGGTCACGTTTTTGTCCTGCTTTCTGTTTTCTACCATTTTTCTAAAATAAATTGACTTATGACCTCATGTTTTTATTTTTGTCCTGTTTTTTTAATTTTCAAAATATATATACACTCATAAGATGGAAATTATTTGTTGTACCATATTGTTATTGAAAAAAAAAAAAGGTAGTGGAAAATAAACTATGGAAGGGTATAATTATTACTAATAAGTAGGGAACAGATTTATATGTAAATGCATATATTAAAATAAGCCATTTAAAATGTGCACAATTTATATAATTCTTATAAAAATAACACAAAATTTAATTTTATATATTTTTTAGGGCATATTTTTGTTTTTCACTTATATTTTCAAGTATTCTTATTTCCAGCTATAAAAGTTTGTCAAATTACGGTTTTAAAATAAAAACCACTTTGAAATCACGAGTTTCACAACTTTTCAATGTATAATAAAGTAGACTATCAACGGCCTACAATTAATATTGATAAAATTACGATCGATGAAGACCATGAAATTAGTAATTTGATTTGATTTTAATTCTTTTTTTTTAATTATATTCAATTTTAAATGCATATTTTGAGGGTTTTAGTGCATATAAATCTGTCTCCTACTAATAAGTTATAAAATATATACTTAATAGATAAAAAAAGATAAGTTATAATAATAATTTTTTTTTTTTTCAATCATCTTTTGAAAATATTGACAACCATTAAGATTTGTAAAAATAAAATGTAGCTTAATATTTAAATTATAAATAAGCAAGGATATTTTATGTTTATATATATATATATATATATGTATACTCGTATACTGTGTCCCAAGAGAGAAAATATTGGGCGCACATATCCTATAAAAGTCACTCAAGACGAGAAAAACACTACACCAGCAAAGTTTGAGGTCATGTGCTGCTGCCGAATTGCATTATTATACAAAGCGTAAATATTATAATGACATGTTTGCATTTTTTAATCGACAAAATTGACTTATAAAAATATTCTTTTTTCCTCCCCATTTTTTTATTGACAACAATAAACATTGTATATTGTACATTCAATAATTATTATCTATTTTTTTTTTTCTATTTAATACACCTACCTATATATTTTTCATGTTTTTTTTTTCAATTGATGAAATTGACCGTATAGAAAAAAAAATATTTTTTATTTATTATAACATTAGAATTTATAACACAAACCCAATTATTTTATTACAATGTATTATTATTACGCGGATAATATTCGTAATTTTCTACGCAACTACACAAATGTATAGGTTTCTGATTTCGTTATAATATAATTCAGTGTATACACATCGATAGTAATGAAATGTGTTTGGGAACACACAATGTGAAGTAAAGTTAAAAAATATTTTATATGGGCATGGAGCGACTGTCAATTGTGATGCGTAAACCAGTGTCTTCTCTTTTGAGGCGCAGTATAATAATATTCATGTCCAAATTTTGTCTATTAATTTAAAAAAAAAAAAAAAAAAACGTTAAATTAATGAATGATTTTTGTAAGTTTTTTATCTATATTTTAATTTCATAAAAAACTCGCATGTCGCCACTCACCTTTTTCCAGACTTAAATGTGCGCATATAAGATGATGTCGTGTATTCCCTTCATCTGCATAGCACATGCACTGAATTAATAAATTGAATGTTTTGGGTTAACTTCATAAAATGTGGCGGTTTACTGATAATGCATCTATACGCTGGTGTGTAGTCATGGGTCATTTTTTAACAAATTCGTAAAAATTGTTTTAATGAAAGAATTAAATTTAAATTCAACAATAGTATCCTGTTCAGCAAAGTGCTTCCATTCCTTATTACAATTTAGCTGTTTAAATAGTCTTATTAAGTACACTATACATGAGTTATAACAGCATTAAAATACATTCTCACTTTGTAGGTACAACTTCTTTTCTAATTATCGTAGATTCAAAATTTAATCTTAATATTTACCAACTAATGATAGTGGAAAATGATTTAGAGAATGTGTTACCCGTATTTATTGTCTCTATGGTAAAATAATATATTAATAGTTTGGTAAAAACTATTAGAAGTGACAAATAGATTTTTTTAAACATGTATTTGGGTATTCTAGTTTTATTTTTTTTACTACACAATTATACATCAATACAATAATTCTCCAACAGACCGAAGAGTTAACTCGCATACCTAAATTTAAAAAAAAAAATTACAAATCATTTTCAGTTCTAAAAAAAATTGTATTTACTTGTACTTTTGGTGGTGTTCCTAAAATGTATAGTAATGCATCAGCAACATCTTCAGTTTTTAATGCATTTTCTGGTTTAGGTTTAAATGATGTTGGTACTAAAGCATTCTTATCTTTTAAAGTTACTCCGGGACTTAAACTCTGAAATATATTAGTAATTAATATTATATATAATTAAATAACTCAAATTGTATTAATATTTTGAAATAAATCACATGAATTCAAAGTATCTGCAGTCTGCAATAACCATATTTCTCTAATATATTACTTACCGTTATTTTAATTTGACTTCCTTCTTCAACCAGCATTCTTCTAATACTATCTGTTGTTAATGTTATGCAGTGTTTGCTAGCATTATGAATAAGAGCTTTTGTAGGTTCAGCCCTATAGTGACCTGCCACACTAAATAGCAAATTAATTTTAGATTATTTTTTAAATATTTTAATAGTCATTATACATAATACTTTTAGTGTATTTTATCTTCATAATATTAATTGGTTTGACTTTTATATGCCCATTATTTACTTTACAAACAAATAATGTATTTTAGAATGTAACAGATGTAGGTATAAAATATTTATACTTAATATATCTATGGGCTCTTTTTTAAATTTCTTTATAAATGTCTCATGTGTAATAAAGTTTACAACAGCCACTATCAACAGATCATAAATGGGTTTTCTGAAGTATTGCAAAATTATATTACAAACTTGAAACTTATTTCATACATTACCTATTTGTGATGTAGAGTTTTATACTTTTCTGGTTATTTTAGACAAAGAATGATAAATTTAATGTTTTGTAATACAGGTAATAACAAAAAGTATATTATTTATTAATATTAAAAGAAAGGAGTACTAGTTGTGCAGGAGATTAAAAATTAAATATAAAATTTATATTTTTAAATGTAAAATATTTAGAAATTATCTATTGATTTAATATATAAAGATTTTTTGTGTCTGGATAATATATTATATCCATAAATATAATAATCAAGTGTTTTATGTTGGGAAAAAATTATTTACAATGTTTTAAGTTTAGATGATCACTATTTTTTTTAATAAATTCAGAGTGCAGCGAGAAATAGAATATATTGGTTATGAGTTCTAACATGTGTTGTAAAATTTTTTTTGGGTAGGAGTTATGGAGTATATATATATATATACATGTAATTTTGTTTGAAAATCTATTCTAGTTAGTACTTTAGAGTGATCTTTTTTTTAGATTTTTTCTGTATTTACTTAAGTATACAAATATTTGTATTTTAGATATATAAGGAAATAACAAATCAAGTTGTCGTTGTTACCATGATATACCAAACTTAGCTTAGAATCATCTTTTAAATGCAATGATTTATCTTTGCTTTCAAATTAAAAATATTAATAATACATTATTCCGTCAAAGGGACAATGGACCAACTACCACTATCTGTATCTGCGTGACTTTAAAATGATCAATAATTCATCTAAAATTATCTATATTATTTATATATTGTGATTATTTTTTAAGAGTATATATTTTTCTTTGAGGGAGAAGTAATATAACCTGAATTACTCCTAAAATAATCGCAATTTTATTGTAAGCTTAGCTAAACAACTTGGTATAATATTAAGAGGACGCCACACCCGATTTATAAGAGGTTTCATATAGTCAATTTTTATTAAATTTTAATAAAAATAAAAATAGACCTGTGTCAGTACCATTTTTAACCCGTGTAATGAGTAGTTGTTAAAAAAATCATGTTTGTGCATTTTTCATTTTTATCAACTTGAAAATATTGTAGAAGGATAAAGTAAAATATAAAGAACAAAATTCTCATGTGACTGATGGAGCCGATTTTTACACATTTTATAAGCTGAAAAAAGAAAAGAATTGATATTTTAACAGCTCATAAAACGTATAAAAATGCATATCCTAAAAATCTGTGTCATCGATCCCTAGATAATATTGTTAGCTATAATTTGTTTTTTGTTTCGTATTTCTAACATGTTTGTAAGTCTATAAAAATGAAAAATTGTCAGTGTGGCGTCCTCTTAACGAAACGATAATATTATTTATTTTCAAACCTAAATGTAGGTATAGCAAAACATCCAAGAAGGAAGATTTGTTGGTACCTACCTATTTTATAAGATACTAACAATATTGATTAGACATTTTGGTCTTACATTGAAGCATTGAATGAATCTAATAGTCAATGTTATATTATTATTTATTGTCTATAATATGCAAGCATTGTAAACAATATTCAATAATACCTATGTTAGTCAAACCTTTTACCTATTTATATTGATAATATGTCCATCATTGATACCTTTCGATTTCATCGCATTTATTACTTCTTTAGTGAAAATACATCCACCTAAATAGTTAGTTTCCATAATCATTCTACTATGTTCCATAGATTCATCTGAAATTTGTACTTTAGTCAACAATTTCATTAGACATAATGTGGCTTATTTCAAAAATGAAGCATAAGTAGGTACGAGATACCTACGTGGTAATCTGTATTTTTGTATCTATGTTTTTAAATTTCACTGTTCATTGAATAATTCTTTTCGATAGATAGGTACGCCCAAAATGTTTTGCATTATAATATTATATTACTAAAGGAATTAGAAGCATCAATTGTCTGTATATCTCTATTACACACAGTAATTTAATAATTTAGACCATTACTATTTCCCAGGACTTATTCTAAAGATTTTTCTGAACTGTACATTTATACAAAACTATTAGTTAGTCAAGGGGAGGTGATATATGATGAGGTGATAGGTAGGTTGTAAAATAGTATTAACCAGAACGGTCGCAAAAATTTGAAAATATCAATAATAGGTAAATGTAAGGTAGATAATTTAATAAAGCTAGATTTTTAGAATAATAACTTAAAAGGCCACAACACCAATGTAGAAATTAACCAAGAAGCTAGAAAATACTGAGATTTGGAAAGTAATTTTAATTCTGTAAAAAAAATTTAATTCATCGATTTTTTATTAGGAATTGGTAAGGCAATTTAAAATGATTTTATTTATTATTATGCAATAATTTAATAGGTAATATAATTATAATATTATTTTGTTCAAAATAATAATAATATTGATTTAATTTTAAATACATAATACGTTTAAAATATTCTTCTTTTAATTGAAATTTCGTTTTTTTTTTTTTTTTTTTTTCAGAATTTATTTTATATGGGTACCTACTAATAGTTTTACCGTTTTAGATTTTAAGATGAGTTTTTACAATGATATTTATTTGTTTTCCAGTGATCAAATTCTTGACCAGAAGGAGTCTATAGTAGTTTTAGAGTTTTTAATATCAAATTGGATCTAGCTGGTTTTTTGAAGAAGTAATTTTTCGATTTTTCCAGTAGTATCCTAAATTATAAAAAAATACTTTAAAAATTTAAAGGAAATAACAAATAAAATTGTCGTGGGGCTACCTTTTTTTTTCAAATAAAATTCATTATACACCGAAGCTCTGCTCAAATTATTTTATTGATTGCATTGATTTATCTATATTAATATATATCTATATACCTATCTATTATATATTTATATTGCTTTTAAATTTAATATATCCTCTATCAGTATAATAATCATTCATCAAAGTAATACATTTTATATCATTTTATTTAAAAGACCAAATACCTAATACTTTCTCAAATACTCTGAGTAAAGTGAATAAATCAAATGATTGCTATACACAATTCCTTAATAAATTACTGCTTCCGATCCCCTTAACACATTCACCGCTATTAGGTCACTTTGTCCTAACCGCTAAGGGTATTTACTTGTGTTGATGTCGTGACCGTAAGATACCACCTTTTAAACAATTAATTATTTGACCATTATCGCGAGATCTCAAATGGATACCTAACTATTTATTGTATAACAAATAAATTCATCAAAATCACTTGAAATTGTATTATGCAATATAATCGCAAAGTCAAACAAAGTCGATAAAATTTATAAAATGATATAAAAGATAAGATAAGATTATAAGATGATACCTACTAGGGTACCTACCATGACAAAATAGATGTATTTTTTTTATAAAATCTATTTTGACATGGTGCCTTATACTTGATTTATATCTAATCAGTTTGTAGTTTACGCATAGAACTAGAATACTAGAATGGTTTACGGTACCTAACAAATTTATTATAATAATTATAAATTTAATATTTGTAATAGGTACCCAATTAAAGTTAATATAATAAAATTATGAATTCATATTATAATATTAATAAAACACGAATAATATAATATTATGCATATGCTAGACGCAAGCTAACAACACGGAATGAATTTGGCAACTCTGTTAATTTAAAATCCGACAAACAAGTACCTATGGATAGGTAATTGAGACCTACAATGAAATCTCAAAACCAACTTTTAGGAATTAAAGTTAATTAAAATTACTGAGATTTAGAATTAGATAGATCTCACGGCGAGAGTGAATAACATAGTGAAAAAACCCCACGGCGGTCAAAGTGTTAATAGACTAGCAATTAGCAAATGGTCACAGAATTTTTGGAAATTCCAAATGGTTTTTGAAAAATGTTTACATTTTTTTTTTTTTTACAAATTCAACATTTTTATCCATTATTATTTTATATACTTACGAGAAAAAACGTTAACCATTTTCAAACCGGACGTTTGATTTAAATAGGTAGGTATAGGTACGTATGGAATCGCTATTTTTAGGTTAAGTTGCAAAAAAGTTTCATTTAAATATGATTAGTAGGTATAACCAGCTATAAATTAATGGAATTTGTGTCATATTGTGATCTACTCATATTAATCTCTAAAAATGTAATATTATAACTTTTAAAACTGTTCAAGTTAACCAAAAATAAAAGAAGGTTGCAATTTAACTTACTTCTATAACCTATCTAGGTAATATAACAAAATATATAAAATTAGGCAAATATCAACTTAATCTAACGAATTAAAAAAAGGATTAACTTTGCCAGTCTATTGTTCATAAGTACGTATGTCCGTATATTATAATTTATTATTACCTACTTCTAAAATAAAATAAAAAAACAAATAGGTACCTATACCAAACCAACCGGCTGGCATCCAGGTGGAAACAAGAAAACAAATAAATACCTATCTATACAGTATACAGTTATATTGGCTAATGGTTATATTTTTTACGTGGAGTTACCTACAAAAAATTTTTTTTAAGTTTATTATTGTGATTATATTTAAATTACCAACTAATCCAATTTCATCATAAATTCCTGCATTATTCACTAATACGTCAACACTCCCACAAGTCACCATAGCCCACTGGACACATTCTATTATGTTCTTCTCATTCCTGATATCAAAAGCTTTGTAATGAAACTTTCCTCGCAGTTGGCGAACTTCTTCATTTAATTTCTGTCGAGAAAAACGGTAAAACATTAAATATACCTACAAGGCAAATATTTACTATTTTATAGGTACCTGCCTACCTACTGTACTTGCTATTATTATTACAAATCACGGTACTTACCGCCAACAGATCTTCTCTTCTGGCTATGCCAATTACCACCATACCGCTATTCAACAGTGCTATAGCAATAGCTTTTCCTATACCACTATTCGCACCAGTAACAATGGCCACTCTATTATTCCATCTGTCCATGTTTACAAAAATGTGTACCTAGATGTTTTACGAGAAATACGTAAATAGTTTTAAATGTACAATATATATTAATATTATTATAGGTAGGTACCTATATCGAATTATTATCCACAGAACGTTCTACAATCTAGAAATCGTATTGCGTTCTAATCTTACTGCGGTTTCATGATTATAATATTACAATTGAGTAAATAATCATGTAGGTATTTGTCTAAGGCAACGTCAGCAGTCCTCATGATATAATCCTTCGCCGTTCGGTTATTAAGTGATAATTATTCTGTATAGATAACTAAATTCCCCTTCCAATTAATTACGTAAGAATGCGATATGCAATAAAACCACGAACTAAGATAGTTATATCTAACCATCTTAGTTCGTGATGAAACAAATGATGGAATTCGACAGTGGTTAAAACCGATTGTTATTATTATTAAAATTTCAATATTTTATATTTATTTCGAACGCGATATATTATTTCAACGATGTAGACCAAAAAGCCTAGCAAAAAATATATTAGTATACCTACTTAGAATTTTCCGATTTTAAATCTGTTGGGAGCAAAATTTTTATTGCAAACATTTCGTCATATGAAAAAATTACTTCCAACATTCTCTAGTAAATAACTTGCCGAATCTTAATATGTTTTCAGAATTAAAATCTAAACATCACAAGTACCCTTATCTTTTAGTCTATACAGAAGCAAAATGAAAAAATAATTTTTATATCGTTTTAATGACATCTGCATACGCGTACGTGAAGCATACCTACCTTGAGTAGGTACCTATACGAAATCATTATTAGTTCCTAGAACTCGAGTCCGATAACAAAACTGATTATTAATTTACAATCCGTTGAACATATTTTATGATGCACCTACTTCTACTAGTTGGATTACTCATAATATATTATTATACCATTGATTATATATAGTATATATACTAATAATGATAATACGCATGGTACCTATATTACCTACATAATATTATAGATTTACTCGTTGAAAGCAATCTACAGTGCCACTACAAGGCGCTAGCTAACGTTCGAGGTCACCAAATTTTAAAACATGTTAATTTCTATGTTTATATATTTACAAAAAATTATATAATATATAGGTATATCTATATATATATTATACATTTGTAAATCCTCCGATAAACCATATAGTCCATTCAGTTTATTATTTTCCGATATTTTTTGATAAATCCTCACTACCTAATGATTTATAATATACTGAATAGTCGTTCATAACTAACCTAAGACAATTAATACAGAATTCAGATTAATAAAAAATAAAACATGTTGAATTATACCTAATTTGATATACAGTATATATATTTTACATTAGGTAAAATTTATTATAATCAGACCTTTTTTTTTGGGGTGAACGCCTTTCTTTTACTCGTCAATACTTCCTTAGTGGTGTCGGATTGTATACATGCTATTTCAAAAATACTTTGATAATCGCGGTAGCATTTACCAGGGGATGAATTAAATTACAAGTGGCCAAATACCCTCCCTCCCTTTATAATTTATATACCTATATTCAACTATATTATTATAGTAGTACCTATATATATTATTATAGTACCTACTATTATTATAGTGTTAGTAATCTGTATAATACCTATATCAAATATTTCACAATTTGTTATTATTTTGAGAACGTAAGTTGTCGTCTGACAAACCGTCACAGCAATGCGATAACGAAACCGGTTTATTTTGGTGACCCAAATTTAAATGTTAGTACCTAAATATTAGAAAATAAATGTTAAAAACAGACTAATTTCGTACAACAATTTCCGATTGGACCTAACTTGAACCCATCAAACATTCTCCATCAAACAACGTATACACCTCCTATCGGCATTGATTGCGTACCTATATAACATGTTATATACGCAATCAATGCTATCGAGGATTACTTTTCAGTCGAAACTCCAAGTACTTATATAAATAAAATAAAATAAATAATAAATAGGTACAGTATACAGTAAATAACATATTAGGCGGCCGTAGAATATCTGATCGATCTAAACGAGAAAAAGATCCAATATGGGGTGAACAATATTCCTGACATCGACTACCGCTAAGAAAGGATTTTTTTGAAATTGGACCTAAAAGGGGAGGGGTGATCAATTATTATTCAACGGCCAGCCTAAACGTTCGAGAAAGTTGACATTTTCAGAAAATATTCCTTTAATGACATAGATACACGCACAGAAAGGATTTCTTAAAATTCAACATGTAAGGAGAAAAATGGAGAGGAGGTCAATTAATATTCAACGCCTAGCAAAAACTACTGGCCGCAAAAAATATTAATAATTCAATTGTAAAACTGTGGACGAACTGCGTAGCCGAGTAATTAATTTTGCACCTAGCTCTACATATAAATATATACCTATAAATATATAATATATAGGTACTTTAGGTATAATACTCTAAATATATAAATACTAACATATTTAACTTACATTATTATATAATATTAAATAATAAATATTTATTAATTATTAATTATTGATTTTAATTTAAATATGTATTTCTTAATAATTATAAACATTGCATAATGATTGTACCTACATTAAATATTTATATTTGAATATTAGTTAAATAATTACTCAATATTTAATTTTAAATCAAAAACCAATATTTCTTAATATTGTACATTGGGAATTGGTTACCTGAATAAGCAGTAAATAAATTAGTAGGTATACGTCCGATTCAGTCACGTAACTAGGATTTTTCATATTATCTGGTCAGAATAATACAGAGACGTATTTTTCTCCAAATATCGAAAAACGCTTTTTTAAAAGAGAAATAAGTGGAAAGGCTTAAAAGAATTGAGAAAACCAGACTATTCTAAGGGAATTCGTGACTGTCCGGTATTGAATTAAGCCAAGCATGGGGGGGGGAATCAGCCACCAAGTTTAAGCCCTGTACAGCCCAAACCCACAAAATCCACATTTATTTTTATTCAAATATTACAACCAACTAGATATGCATATATTTAATTTACTTAAGAGGATGATAAAATAGACACCCATTTTAGCAGGATATAATTACAACTTCTCTCTTAGTAATCGCAGAGTCAAAATTTATACAAAATATGAAGGGAGAATATTTACTATGCCTTATCGTGGAGTTTTTTTTACTTAAAATTTTTTTTTTATTTTAATTTTAAAATTTCACGGATTATAGGCTTTTAAAAAAACATTATGAAAAAAACTCCACGTTCCAACACAGTAAATATTCTCATTTTTCATATTTTATATAAACGTTGACTGCGATTATATAGAGAAAAGTTGTGGTTATAAAGCGTGAACGTGATTTTTAACAAATATAACACATTGATAAAAAATGGTATTGACACAGACTATTTTAAAATTACTTTTAAAATATAATTAAATATTTTTAAATTGTTGGATTTTCATTTCTCTAAAAATTAATACAAAACCTTAAACATGTATTTATACCAACAATTCTAGTAAGAGTGCTTACCCATATTCTGGTATAGCGAATCGCATCAAGTTGGTAGGTACTTTAGAGAAGTCATATTTCGATTTCCTCAACAGTTTTTTTTTAACGCCTAAAGATAAACTGCCGAAAATGTACATAAAAACGGTAAAAACACAATTTTGCGAATTCTTCGTAATTCCGAAGATAATGATGGTCTTAGGGCCAAAAGTGTATGTGAAATTAACGTACTAAATTGTGTGCTATATTCAAATTTCGGTGAAAAATGGGTCTAAATATATGAAATTTTTACAAAGTAAGTAGGTACATATCTTTTATATTGATTTACTATATATTTTTCAAAAATATTATCTCAATTTTGGGGTCTTTATAGCAATTTTAAATTTTAAAATATATATATTTTATATTGAGATTCGCTCAGAATCGATTTATCGAAAGAAAATTATTTTAAATCATATTTTAAAACACAATATTATATTAGGTATATCGCATCAAATAATCAAAAAAACATGTTTCGATTGTGCTAAAAAAATTATTTTACACTATTTTTATTTTGTAAACATTTTCAGAACTTAATTCGGTTAAATGTTATTTTCGAAATGTAGCAACTTAATACAAGTCCGCGGTTACACGATCATGTACCCGTGGATTTACGAATTTGTTTTGGGTACACGCACAGATATATTAAAAAATTGGTACTTAGTGGGTACATCACTGACTATAAGATAGTATAGAGCAGAGATTCCCAAACTTTTCATGGTACGACCCATTTTGGAAATTTTTTTAATTTTTGCGACCCATGACATTTTATTGACCATTTTTTTTTATATGCTCAATGCTCATTAATAAAGAAAATATACTTATATAAAGAAAAAGCATAATATTTATATTGAAAATATAAATATATTTACAGTTATATCATATACCTATAATTAATTAACTATTTAATATGGTATAAATGTATAATTAATTTAATTAATTTAAAAAAAAAAGTATAATTTTTTATTATATATTTAATGAGAAGGGTATACTTGTTTTCTATTTTTCTTGATGACTGCATTGATATCCACTTCAACATTTGTTCATTTGAGGTACAGAAAGTTTGACAATTGCAATTTACTTCGTAATTTTGTTTTGATAGCAACCATCGCCGAAAAGCCCATTTTACAATTATAAGATGTAATGAAGAGTAGTAGCTTCTTAACAGCTTTATTAGAGAGAGTTGGATAAGTGTCTTGAACAGATAACCAGAAATTGATTAAACGTTTTCAATTAAAATTCATTTTTAGTGAACTGTTTTCAAAAATTTCGATTATTTTTTCTTTAACTTTTATTGATAATCCACTCGTCATGATTGGTTTTTGAAATGGATTTGAAATCCAGTTCATTTGTTGATAGCTCTTTATCTCACTCAGAAAATATGATCAAAATTTTCTTTTAATGTATTGAAATGTTCAGAGATATTTGTAATAATGCCAATTTCAAAACTTTATGCGACCCATCTAAAATATAATAGTGACCTACAATTTAAGAACCTCTAGTATAGAGTATAATTTTATATCGAAATTGAAAGGCTCCCTACAATAACAGGGTAAGTCCATTTTTCAAAAATTAGTTTTTGATTATTTTGAATGCGCCATATCATCATGATACCTAAGGTTCTATAGAATAAGGCTTTATATAGTGCCATAATCACGGTTAATACTGTTCAAAAACAAGGTATGTGCAATCGTTATTTACGGAGATAACGTGCAAATGGACTTACCTCGTTTAATATTTTATGATGGTCAAAAACAAGGCAAGTCCGGACCTAAAACCTAAAGTTATATGTTATGGTAAATAAGACAAATTTATTATTACCTAATATTTAAAAAAAAATATTGTTTTTTATGATCAAAAAATCATGCAAGTCCATACTAAAATAATGAACATGAACAGTATTATACTCCATGATGTACAAAGCAATTATTCAATATTTAAATATTATTTGTGTTGACAATCACTTATAATGGTTACTGTAGTTTTAAAGAATTATTATTATTTTTTACTTAATAATAAGTAAACATTTTAAAATACATTTACATTTTTATGAGCAAAAACCCGGGCAAGTCCCATCTTTCAAACTTCAAGAATATATATGCACTAGAATAACCATATATTAAGACATAATAATGTAACAACAATATGTGTGTACCTACTACTCAATATAATTTTTTGTTATTAAAATACATTATTTTTTAAATTTTCTATTGGCTAAAATAATTTTACCTTCTCCTGAACATTTTTCAAAAGTAGACTTAACTTGTTGTTGCAGGGAGCCCTTCAATTACATTTAACCAGTGTTTGGAAAGAACGACGTTTATGAACGCACGTTTATGCATTCACATTCATATTTTGTGAACATCACACGAACGTCATTCGTTTCTGTCGAATAGAACGTAGATGTTCATATTTTTAAGGAATTTGAACGATTTTCAGGCCGTTCAAATTAAATTAAAATATATTAAAATTTCGCTATAAACCTTATTCGATTTCAATATAGTACTTAAAAGTCCAATTTACCTAGGATCGCTATAAAATAAAAACGATAGCTTCTATGAACCGGTAATTTTTTAGTATATATATATAAGAAAAATGTACATTTTGTTAATAATTAATTAATTAAAATGAACGGCCAGATGAACACGTTTATTTTTTTTAAAGAACATGAGTGTGAACGTGTTCTTTTTAAAAATACATGTGAACGCGAACAAGTTCATATTTTATGTATTAAACGTGAACGTGAACGAATTCAATTTTTAAATGAACGTTCCGAACACTGCATTATTAACACATAATACATACCCGTATGTGTAATGTATAAACAATATTATTTAAGTAGACCAGGCACGCGTATATATAGCTAAGGAAGGGGCCAGGCCCCCTTGAAAAAGTCTGTGGTCCCGAGTTGGCCCTTCTCAGTTTTTTCAAGCCTTTTACATTGTAGGTGGTACCTATATATATACCTATACAGTCGTTTTGTATATTATGAAACTTATGCACTTGCAGACTTGCCTGCAGCATAAATAAACATAAATATTCATAAATATTTGAAACTATTATTGTTATTACTTTTTAAAGCATTACAAGGGAATCCAGCGGTTTTACAATAATGTTTATTTATTATTATTTTTTCTTAAAAAAAAACTTTTTAGCCAGAAAACTTGATTGGCGATTCAATCCATATAAATAGGCGTTCATTGAATTTAATGTCAGATGTAATGAAAATTCTATGCAGCAACCCTATACAGTATATTATTAGTATGTGCCTATAGCAATCGGTCCATTTCCCCCCTCATAATATAGCATAAATATAGGTCGCAGGATCACAAATATTTTAATTTCTATATTTAGGTACCTACTTCAAAATTTTCCTCCACGAAAACGATCGTTATCGTTATAATAACGTTATTAATTCTTCTTCTTCTTCTCCTTCGCCTTCTCTCCCAACTATTTGGGGTCGGCCACCCTGGTCCTACACTTCCACTTAACTCTATCTCCCGCATCTTCTTCACTTACTCCCACCTTCCTCATATCACT
>JAIPRL010008879.1:0-19133 GCA_025469235.1 Pemphigus obesinymphae | reverse complement strand
TTTTTTTTATTAATTTATCTATCTATTAATCTATTATATATTAATAATTTTGTTATAATCTTGTTATATATTTATTAACTTATCTACCATATATGTAAGCCGATAATATGTCATATGCATAAATAAAAAATTATTATTTTTGAGGACGGATGGTAATATAATAATTATTCGAGTAAGTGAACAGCTTAATAAGATAATAAAATAATGATAAGTAAAAATTCATTTTAAGAACTCAAATAAACGGCCAGTGTTCTTTTATCAAAATAAATTATCTTATTCTATAATCCCCTCCCTTTTCCCCTGAAATTTAACTTTGAATGCGCATCTGTGGAAGATATTATAAATATATTGTACTTCAAACAGCTGAAACTCAAAATAAGTTTTGACCAATGAGAAATATATGATTTGAAATAAACATTGAATTATTTTAATAAAATTATAATTCATAATAGGTAGGTATTTTATTTAAATTATTTAATTCATATTTATTTAACATTGAATTATAATTTGTAATTAAATTTTATAGTGTTCAATTAAGAAAAAGTAATACTTAAACATTTAAGAGTAATAAATAAATATATTTACTAGGATATTTAATAAATATTTGTAAATAAATGTTTTTTAAATATTTCATTAAATATTTAAATTCCAATCAAAGTCTAATATTTATACAATGATTATCATTAAAAAATGGTGTGTGGGATTAACTATTTAACTATAGTTATTAAATAGTCTTAGCTCTTTAAATTGATTAGTATTAAGGGTTGAAAAATAAAATGAAACTTTTTTTATACAATTCTACATAATAACTAAATATTACGTCATTTACCTAGATATAAGCTTTTCAATACGACAATATGATATTATTGATGTCATAATAAATGTTTCCTGATTTCACTTCACTAAGTGGATTAAGTTAATGGATATTAATAGCAAATCTTCGCACTTCAGAAGAATATCATTTGGCAATAATGTTGGTCAGCTATCAACTTTTCAAATTTTTACATTTTAAATTTGGCCGGTAAAATAAATTAGACATTAATTATATATTACAATTATTTATAGATATGAATATTATAGATTGATAAAACCCGTATTTGTCTTTATTTTTTCAGAAAAATTAAATAATTCGTAGCACACAGATATCTCCTAATACAAAATACATAATAAACATAATACGAGTACCTACATTAAATATATCGTATAAGCGCAATATTAATTTACTTATTTTTTAGAGTCTGAGCAAAGCGAGGAATGTATTGATTAAAATAATATTTTTTTATGATTGTATAGGTACATTTTTTGGGTAAAAAGAATTGAGTAAAAGTTTTGTAATATACAGCTTTTTGATACTCGTTGATACTTTGAAGAAGTCATTTTTCAGTTTTTCCAGTAGCTTCCTTAAGTTTAAAGTAAAACTACTATTTACAATAGAAATATTTTATAAATTTACTAGAAACTAAAAAATAATAAATAAAGTTGTCATAGTTACATAATATATTACAATAATGTGTTTTTTATTGTTTTTGTATGTCTATACTTTATTGGGTAGGAATCGAGTAGGAGTTTTTGAGTACAGAACTTATATCAAATTGGTTCTAGTTGGTACTCTATAGAGGTCAATTTTCGATTTTTCAAGTAGTTTCTTAAATTTAACTGGTTTAATTGAACCGGCTAAAAATAGCGTTCGGCACTACTGCTTATATATGGTGTATAGTGTATATACTGACATTTTAGAAGCGATTGAAATTGGCCGAAATTATTATTTGGTTTATATATTTTATTAAACTTGTTGGCTATTAGAGTACGATTTATAAGTGATAGTAAATATCTGTGTATATTTGGCTGAAATTGAACGTTTATTATGCTAGTTGCAAATTAATTAACACATAAACTCACAAAAAAAATTATTTATTTTATCGTAAATATATATAAGTATCTAATATTTTTCTTTTATGTCAATATTCTGATAAAGATCTGGTTGGAAATTGGTTTTTCATTATATAATATTTATTTATGTATTGTTTTTTACCTCCCCGCCTCTTTAAAAATTCCTGATTGCACACTCAAATTTCAGATATTGCATTTTTATTTCGATATACTCTAAAAAAAACTACATAATTCTGGTAAATATTATAGAGTGTTTGTTGTAGAAAAAAAAAATTTCGTATCGTGTTGAATATTTTTATTACGATAGTGCAACATCGTTTTATCTACCCATAAATAGCTGCTAAAAAGTGCAATACTTTGAATTTTTAATCGTTTTGTGTATGGGTCTGTTTATTGGCCATATGGGATTTTGCCGTTATACTCCAGTGCAATAATATTCATAATTCATATTTAAGATCACCGTTTCATTGCCTCTTAACTTTAAATAACGTGTACGTACCTATACCTATATTATTTTTCTTTTCGAAAAGGTCAGGAAGTTAAAACGAAGTTTATCGTGTTCGTCGATGTATTCATCTCTCTGTCGAATTTGTTTTATTCGGGTCGTTTGTCACAAACTCCTCTGCTCTTCCATAAATTATACTCAATAAAACATAATATATAATTTCTAACTATATTCTGAGCAAGTAGGTATATTTTTAAACGTAATCGATGTAAAATGATAATATATGCGTCTATCATTTTAAGATCGACGATCGATTTATATGATCAAATATTATTAAACATAAAAAAAAAACCAAAAACGGCATTCGAGTATTGAAAACGTCGGTCGGTTTTACTTCGAATTAACAGAATTCACTATATTGTAATATTTGAATCCAAAAAATAGCTATGCATTAGTTTTATAGTTTACCCATACTAGTATTATAATATTTGTTGAAATTAAAAATTATGTTTTGAATTCAATATCAATAATTTAGTGCCAGTGCGATCCACCAAGAATATTACCTATCCTTCTTTTTTATAAAATGTATTCATCAATGGTATTATGTTTTTTTTTTTCTTTAAAATCCCGATATTTTAACAATATTCATATTTTAAAATTTTTAATTCAATCGAAAAGCCAAAAAACTAAATACTCCAGTTGATATGCCTAAAATTTCATAACATAAAATAATGTCAAACTAGAATTTGAATTCGTTTTGTTTGCTTCTTTCGTCCTTATAGTTAAGAGCATTAAGACCTTAGGTATTTTTTTTTCTTAATATATATAACCATTTTTTAAAATATAATCATAGAATACAATAATACAAATTATTATGGTTTATCTACCTCCTATAAGCAAAGCATGAGTTGGAGGTAGAGAGTTATAATGGTGATTTAGTTCTTTTAGCTACATTTACTAATAGTATTTACATCTAATATGTAAAAATATAACATCAAAAACAGAGAAAAAAAATTAATTAAATTAACAGCATTTAGCCTAATTATAAATACAAGATATACTACCTATATAAATATATTTAGTTTTACAAATTTACAATTTTTACAATTCACACAATAATGATTGACTTATATATTTATTCATATTCCGTTTAGAATTAGTTCTTAAGCATTTTTTAACATTTAAATTTAAAGAGTTAAATATTTTAGGTCCTAAATAATTAATGAATTTTTGGCTTATATATTTTTTTTTTTTGTATATTTGTATGTCATAAGCTATGTTTTCACGCTTATTAAATATTTCATCTCGAGAAGAAAAATTGTTTTAAGGTAAAGAAATAGAAAATCTTTTGTACAGAAGACTTATAGGTAAAACATTAAGTCCTCTATAATTGACTTTAGTGGATTCAGATTTATTTTTCTTGTTAAGACAAGTACAAATTGCTTTATTTTGTTGAATTTTTAATGGCTTAAGTATACTATCTGTTGCACCACCCCATATCATTATTCCATACTGACATATAGACTGATATAGTGACGTATATACAGTCCTCATAGTGTCTTTAGAAATTATATTGTTTAGTCTATATTACTTAAAAGAAATTGCCCTTAGTTTCATTATAATGTTTGATATGTGTATATCTCATCTCATATTATAATCGAATATCAGATTCAAATATTTTATTTTAGTCACTTTATTATAGAGTAGCTTGGATTATCTATTTTATCATAGTTACATACTTTTAAATTTTGAAAGGGGAAATTTGTACAGTTATATATCGAGAACGCTATAAAAAATGTTTTATCATAATTGATTGTTATTTTTTTTTTAATTGAGTTTTTGTATTAAATTATTATTATTTAAATTAGAGATTGCTTTCGTATTCACTGTATTCCATGAATTATCCGAAAAAAGTAAACACGTATCATAAGCATAGGTAATTATTTCACCATCAGTTTGCATATTACATATGCTATTCATGAACATTATAAATAGAATCGGACTGAGTACACTACCTTGGACTACACCACAATTTATTTTCCTATCGTTTTATTTTGATTTAATTAGTTTTAATTTATTAATCTATTATGAGTAAACCGATTTTATGCGAGTAATTTGCAATTCTTACGATCCATTTTTAACAGAACTATAAAAGTACATGAGAATTTATTTCCAAATTCTTCAATTGGTATTGAATACTTAATTATATTTCAAATACTTTTTTCGTTAAATTTTGAGTACTTACATATTTTAATCAAGTACTTCAGATAGATAGTTATTTTTCTCAAATATATATAGTGATTGAAATAACCTTAACATTTTATTTAATTTTATTCTTTTACCTTTGATTCTGGTTCAATAAAAATAAGGTTTATAGTTTCGATTCTTTAAAACAATTAGATAAGAGCTCTGATTAGAACAAGTTTTGAAATATGTTCTGAAAATTCACTAATATATATCAACTAAGAATTAAATTATAACATTTAACCATAATATTATAAAGTCAATAAAAGGATTTGAAATTCTCGAAATAATTACAATGTTTTGATATTTTAAGTACTTCAATTTTAGTGTAAACCCGGTTCTCTTTAATTCAGTTCTAACCTCTGACATAATTGTATAACATTCGAATTTAATACTTCGGCAGATCGTCGAATGAAATGAATTTTTTTTTGGTTTTTATTTTACAGTGTATTTTTCTGTGTTTTAAGGAAGTTACCGGATTTATTGTTAACTAAATACGAGTACGATATGTTTTAAAAAATGTACTTTTTTTATTTTCAAATATATAGTAGGTACCTACTTTTTAAACATATTTGGATAATTATAAATAATTTGAGTTGTAATCGTATTAAAATGTTTCTAAAAAAGTATTATTTAATTATTCAAATTGATTTTTATCTTATTAATTTTAACTTTCTGGTTTTGAAATAATAATATTTTTATTTTATACCTATTACCTAACCAATAATATATTTTTACTTTATACCTATTTTGTTCGTTATACGATATTGGACTAGTTATACATTGAATTAATGAAACATTAAATGTCGAATGTACATAATATATATCATATATATGGATGCGAATGCGATACTTGGAGTTTTTAATACGGCTAGAGATGATATGTAATATTAACCCTCGTAACACACATAAAATCGGTGTTTTCCTAGTGCATTTACATGTACTCGAGTGCCAATTTCTTAAGTGGTTTTGGAAAAGTTATTTAATGTTTATTTCTACACAGTCCATCGCAATACGCATTAAATTTTTATGTACACAAGAAATCTAAATTTCCGAAATTATTACGTATAATACTCGATATATCTATAGCCGAGACGTAAATGTTAGTACCTACCTACCTATATATTTTGATATAACTACACGTTATACTGCAGTAATATGTATAAAGTTTCAAAAATAATTTACCAAATTATTCTAAATCGTAACGTTTATTTATTTTGGTTAAAGATGAGACTTATTCCGGTAGAGGCTCGTGGGTAAAATATCTGGTAGCACTCATTAAAAAAAAATTATTATTGATTATAATAACGAGTATAATATTAACAATATTATAGAGAGCGGCATATTATGGAAGGCCTAAGCCGGCAGTATGTCTAAATATAGTTCATAGTTCTGCTCGTATCAGCAATGTGCTTAAGATTTTAACGAGCCAATTTCGAGCGATTAATTTAACTTTAACAATGTATTTCTGCTAACAAATCTTGAGCAAAATACAACCTTTTACTAACAAAATCGTTATTATATATAATAATATATAGGAGGGGGGCAACAGAGGGCTGTTGCCTCGGACGGCTGATTGTGAGGGGGCGGCTAAATTTTCATATATAACTTCATTAATATAATCCTCTCAAAACTTCAGTCAGTTAATTTGTACGCATAATATTATTTTAAAATTTTGTTATTTATATTTATCGAGATTTAGGTGAGACAATAATAATTGATATAAAAATGCAGTGTAGGTATATCAAACATTGAAAGTGAACCAACTTCTAGCATCAATTATAATAATATAATTAAAGAATTTGCAGTCACAATCCAGGAAAAAAATGTCTATAAATTAAAAATAAAATTGTTTTTCCGTATCGTTCAATGATACCTAACTTTTTTCAAAGCTGAATTTCATATTCTCCCTCTACCGGACGAATTCCACTAAAAGGTAATTATTAAAGGTCTCCCTACCGATATTCCTGAATCGGAAATTTCTGAAGAACTCTCCAACATGGGCTATGAGATAAAGAGCATACGCCAATTTCAAAACTCCGACCGCAAATTCCCCATCCACCTGGTAACACTTCCCCTAACCCCTGAAAACAAAAACATCTTCCAAGAATCTTCTCTATTCTTCATATCCATTAAAATTGAGTCCTACAGGTCCAACGAACCAGCCCAGTGCTTTTTCTGTCAGCGCTTCGGCCATTCCAGCTCACACTGTGGTTACGCACCTCGGTGCGTTAAATGCTCTGGCCCCCATCTCGCAAAAGATTGCTCCAAACCCCGAGAAGTCGACCAAAATGCGCCAACTGTGGTGGTTCTCACACTGCGAACTATACCCAATGCCCGTCCCTAATCTCCGAAAAAGAAATCCGTCGCCCAAAACGCCCCAACACCTCAAATCCCCCTAAATCGGACTTCCCCTCTATTCCACTAGCCTCCCCCTGGCCTCAAACCCTCAACCTCCCCTCCCGCCATCCACTTTTTCCGCCACCTACGCCTACAAAGTCTCCTCCTCCTCCTTCTCCTCCTCTTCCCCCCAACCCTAAAATAAACACGGCTAATATCATCTCCCAACTCACCGCTCTCATTGCCAATATTTCCTCCGGAAAAACTAATCTTAAGGATGCGGTCGTTGCTATCCTTACTATCCTCCCCATTCTTCTCAACATCAATGGCTAACACCAGAATTTTCTTTTGGAACGCTCAAGGCGTCTCTTGGAAACGCCTTGAACTATTAAAATTCGTCCAAGGCCACAAAGTAGACATTCTCCTCCTAAACGAAACCCACCTTTCAAACGGTCGAGGTTTCAAGCTCCCTAACTTCCATTCTTACTACACCAATAAACCACACGTAATAGGTCAATCTCCCACAGTTGGCACAGCTATTCTCGTCAACAGACGACTAATCCACACTATAATCCCACATAATCCCAACTACTCCGGTTACCAATACTTCCATTCACATTCGACTAGGAAACTCAGAAATGAGACTCGTAGCCATCTATAAAAGTCCCAAAACAACCCTACTATCCTCAAACCTCGATGCTCTTCTCTCCTCAGACATCGATACAATCATTGCGGGTGATCTAAACTCTAAAACACTTCTTGGAACAGTCTCTCGATAAACCCCTCAGGTCGCATCCTTCAAAACTACCTTGACCAAAGACTAGATACTTCTGTCGCCGCTCCAACTTCTCCCACCCACTACCCGAATAACCCGAATCATCACCCCGACATTCTCGACATCGCCTTACTCAAAACCGGGCCCCTAAATTTCCAAATAAACAACTTCCCTGCCGATCTCTCTTCTGACCACTCCCAAATCTTGCTAGATCTCTTCCACAACGCATTTCACATCGCCCCCCCCTCCAAAAAAAAACTCTCTCACATCATCGATTGGGAAAAATTCGAAGATATCCTAAATTCCACCCATCTCTCTCCCCCAAACACCTCTTCTACCCTATTCATCGATTCTGAAATTTCAAAACTTACCCACACCATCTCCTCCACAATTTCTGACTGCACCTCTGTATTCACCCCCCAAAACCCCAATCAGGATCTCCCCAAAATATCCTCCGAGAAATTTCTCGAAAAAGGCGCCTCCGTTCTAAGTGGCAAACAACCCGAGACCCCATCCTAAAGACCCGTCTTAACGCCCAAACTCTTCTCGTCCGCAATCTTCTCTCCTCCCATCGGGAAAATGAATGGTTTAACCTCTTAGGTTCTCTCAATTCGGACCCCAACGGCCACTCCACCTTCTACCGAATCAATAGAGAGACCTCCTCCGCAAACCTCCTCCCGTCAACCCCCTAAAATCCAACGACGACTCCGTTATCTACGATCCTATTGGTAAGGCCGAACTATTTGCCGATACCATGGAGGATCAATTCACCGCTCCTAACTATTCCCTTCCTTACGACTCCGTCATTCGGAAATCACTCCACAACCACAACTCCTCCTCCACCCATCCGAAAAACATCTTCTTCTCTCCCGGCGAAGTCCAGGACACCATTCGAGAACTCCAAAAGCGTAGCGCCCCCGGCCCCGACCTTATCTCTAATTCCGCCCTAAAGCATCTCAAAAAGCCCTTCATCTTACATATCTGTCGCATCCTCAACGGTTGCGCCCGGCTCGAATACTTCCCGGTTGCTTGGAAACTCGCCACCGTCGTCATGATTCCCAAACCGGGCAAAGATCCCAAATCTCCTTCAAACCACTGTCCGATCTCACTCCTCAACACCCTCAACAAGGTCTTCGAATGCCTACTCCTCACCAGACTTCAATCATATTCCACCCCCTCATCCACCCCCAACAGTTCGGCTTCAGGCACCACCACTGCACCACCCTCCAACTAGTAAACGTCCTAGACAAAATAATTTCGGCCAAAAATCTAAGTAGGAAAACCGCAGCTGTCCTCCTCAACGTACAAAAGGCCTTCGACAAGGTCTGGCATCCCGGCCTCATCTTCAAGCTTATTTCCATAGGAATCCCCACCCAACTCGTTAACATCATCAAATTTTTTTTTTCAGAACAGAAAATTTTCCATCAAAGTCGACAACAATTTCTCCTATCACAGGAACATCTCCGCGAGGGTCCCCCAAGGCTCTTGCCTCTCCCTCCATCTGTTCTCACTGTACGTAAACGACCTCCCTGTCCACTCCAAAGCTAAAGTCGCACTCTTCGCCGACGACACCCTTCTCTACGCCACCAGCAAAGATCACTCCACGGCAGCTTCACACCTCCAAAAACAAATTAATCTCATCCAACCCTGGTTTAAACCGTGGAGAATCTCAATTAATCCCTCTAAAACATCAGCCATCTTCTTCTCTAACAAAAGCATCCTAAACACTCCTAAACCCAAAATCCTCAACACCCCGGTTAGCTGGTCCTATTCGATTAGATACCTGGGAGTTATCATCGAAAAGAATCTAAATTTCTCAGCCCACACCAAATTCGTCGTCAACAAAACAAAAGCAGCAGGCCACCTCCTCTTTCCCATGATAAACAGGAAAAGCCCTCTCTCTGTCAGAACTAAACTATACATCTCCAAAGCCTACATACGCCCCATCCTAACATACGCCTCCCCCGCATGGGCTTCCAATATTTCAAACACCAACTGGTCCCGCATAGAAGCCGGCCAAAACAATACTCTCCGCCAAATAACCGACCTCCCTTTCTACGTTAGCAACCACACCATCCGGAAATCCACCAACATCCCACCCATTTTCGAATTCACAAATGCCACCTCCACCAAACTCAAACAGTCGATCACTTCGTCCCCCTTTCTACACATCAAGTCTATCTGAACCCGCCCCGGCCTACTCAACGGCCACAAAAGGAACCGTCCTCTCTACCTCTAAAATTCTAACACCATAAAATTCACCCCCTCACCACCTCACAACTCCTGAAACATCCGACCCTCTGGTAGAAGCATAAGCTTGAGACAGAGTACCCCCCACAAAGCAAGTACCATCAAACACGATGCGGTGGTATGACGAACTAATATACTGTGTACTGGAAACGACATGGTAATCGGTTGACGGGAGTGCGGCCAGTTTTTGTTACGGATATTATTTTGTGGTGTGGAAAATTAACAGACTGTGCTGTACCCTGGTGGGGAATATCATGAACTACTATCGTGTGTGCTAATAGCAATACTTAAGAGGACGCTGCCCACACGTTTGTTGTTTCTGTCTTACATGACATAACAAATCTACCTACCGCATTCTCACTACAGTTTATTTGTAAATATTAATATTAGAGTAAATTTACCTGTTATCAAATTTATTGTTGGGGAAAACATAAACTATGCCGTAGCGCAATTTTTTTTTTAATACAAGTTATAAGTAGTTAAATAACTCATTTTTTTTAATGCATATAACTAGTTTTAAAAATGTAATTTGTAAAATAACTCCACGCTTAGGCATAGTTTATGTTCTCCTCTACAAATTTTATAATAGGTAAATTTACTCTAATATTAATTGTAAATAAACTGTAGTAAGAATGCGGTACATAGATTTGCTATGTATGATGTGTATGTAAGACGGAGATAAATATAAAATAAAACATCGCGCGTACGGCGACTTAACTATTATTATTAAAAGCATGCACATTATTAGTAATTTATGATATTCAGTACAGCACAGTTCGATAATTTCCCCCATATTTCACAAAATATTCATAACAAAACTGGGCCGCTGTTTAGACATTTTTTTCCAGTCCATATATAGTATCTTAGTTCGTGGAGACACCACAGAATATACAGAAGGGAATCTCGCAGACATACTGAAACATTTTTAAACTCTCTAAATTCAACAGTGTATGAAATTCCCATTATTCTATGGTATTTGGTCATACTGATAATGAAGCATGGTGTTGTGATATCAACATAGACATATAATATCAGTATTTCTAATGTAAATATATCTAGAAATTATTATCATTATATGAAAACTCACTATATTAATTATGAGACAATGTGATCAAAAATGTTTAAAAACAAGGAAATAAGTATTACATTTCTTGTATCCCTGATGAATTTATAGTATGCCTGATCTTTTTTCGGGCGGCCATAAGAATACCCGTGTAATTTTTATCAAGATGCCCTTCTGTATATTCTTTGGTGGTACCTACAATGTGCAACTTTTATATTATCATGGCTATTGTTAGATAATCAGTATTTTTTCGGGAATATTCCATAAAAATAACCACAAAAAAAAAAAAATGTGCAGGCAACACACCTGTGCTTCTGCAATTTTAGTAACCTTTACAAATTTAAAAATATGACGGTGGCCACGGTCGCAGATGAACGGGACGGGTTATACCTATCGGAGGAAACTTGCGTATCTGTTGGGATACCCGTGCATTATGTATTTTCAGAAAAAATGTCTTTGTTGAGGATGTATTTCGGGCGGAAATAACGTTTAATCAAAAATTAAAACAGGAATTTCAAAAATGTATTTCCTTTTGTAAAATACGTGTTTCCTCCTGTGATCGTGTGTCGCATGTCGTCGTGCTCGTTAATTACCTTTGTCGAGTCGGGCGAATCGATGAAGTGCAGTAGGTGTACCGCAAAGTTCAAACTCGTCCAAGACGTCGTATAATATCGTCGGTCACCGTACAGGAAAAACTCATCCGAGTCTGGTCTAAAGGGACCAAGGTCGGTTTTTTATACTGTTATACGGTGGGAAAACAATTGAGTTTCCCCGTAATGATTATACCTATATTTTATTCTATTATTGTATTATATTGAGTGTATACATATATTACGTAGGTAATGTAAACGTCCAATACACTCGGGCATATCGGTCGTCGTCTGAACGAGCCGATATGTCATCGGACGGACGGAACGAAATCTCTGGCGAGTATCGGACAACAAACCGTATTTTGACCTTACTTTTTATTCTATTTTTATGGTCATATATTATATAATATGCTGGAAAGTTAAAAAAAAACCAATACTCGAAAAATAACCTAATACGACAACGGCGGTGTGCCGTTGGGAAAACGCTGTAGCGATCGTAATAACAATAGAGATTTAAAAAAAAAAAAAAAACGAATTTTAACAAATACGACTGCGGCGGCGTTATCCCCGATGGATTTTCACGTGCACGCTATACCGCACCGGGCCGAAAATATAATATAGGTACACATTGCGTTTCATTACCGTACCTAATGAACGAACAGCTTGCACTTGCATATCAATGTTGCCAAGTCGTATCAAATGATAGATAACACGGAAATTCGTTTCGAGATTTTAAACAGATTTCAGTAAATGCAATTTTATTTTGCACATAATGTCATATTTCGAGATTTTCGGTATTCTTTTGGTAGAAGAAATGAGGCAATATTTTTAATATAATCACTAATCAGTACGGTATACGGTGAAATTATATAAAAATAATTATATTAAAATTATAATATTTTTAATTTTAATACGTGTAAATTAAAAAAATGTATTTTTGCATACAAGTTTCAAATAAAATACATTAATATAAGATTAAAATTTGTTTAGAAATTAAAGTAGTAGTAATAGTACTTATATATTGATATTTTTTTTTATCGTATTCAGGAACTTTTATAGTATAATTAAAGATTTTTACTGCATATTTAAGCATTTTTTTTTTTGGAGCATATAGTTACATTCATATTCAAGCATTTTTAGTGCATGAACTTACGATGCCTGCTAATGAGATTTGAAGTTGGCACCCCAAAACCACCAATTATAATTTTACTTTGGACCCATGTGGCGGTATTCAGTATCGTGAATATCTGTATATTTATTGTGCTACGTGTAATCCTGGGTCCGTGGTTTTTCGGTTTGATACATATGATTTTGGTCAGGTAGGTATTATAAACAATATTATTATTATTGTTAAAATTAATATATTGTTATAACAATTAGTGTTATTTGCGACCCTTCAAAAACACCTTTCTAATTTAAACTGTATCTATACCAACAATATGGTAATTTTATTGCATATAATTTAGGCCTGCTAAAAAGTGTGTCTCGTGTTAGGTAAATATGAATCACTGCAGTGTTTATTTTAACGGACAGTAGGACCCAAATTGCGTAGTAGGAAATGTCAAATGGGCAGTTGGTTCCATGAATTGTGGCACCCAAAAACAATACACATAATAGGTTAAAAATGAAAAGTAAGTATAAAATTTGGTTTTACAGTAATATTTTTAGAACTTCGTATTTATGTAGGTAGGAAGCGGTATACAAAAAAATACAATTTTTATTATTATATTATATTATAATAATTAATATATATATATATTATATTATTATATAACTTAAAAAGCCCATTATCGTACGCCACGTATTCGTATTCGTATTCCACGGTTTCTAAAATACTCGTAATATATCAATACTCAATAGGTTTTTACATCTCAAACCTACACGTGCAACTGTATCGGTATCTGATTTTAAACAATTCCATAAGTTATGTTTACATCGCAGCCCGTAAGTACATCATTATAAAATTATAAAAGATAACATGAGTGCCCGCGGGCGGTTGCCCGGACTTTGTACTTTATACGTTTAAAATTAAATGATTTTGGATTTACATTTTATATGAAAAATACATCATTTTATAGGAAATTCCTTTCTCTACAACTTTTTTTCTGAAAATTTTTATCATATGACCAATAGAAATCAAAATATTTACAAAAAAAGCTTATTTTTGTTTTAGAAAAAAATCAAAATTTTCAAAAAATGGTAATTTGGCAAGTCTTGTACCTCAAAAATGGTCACTAGTAAACAATAAATGAATTTTACCTTTTTTATAGATAATTATCTCTTCAATAAATTTTTTTAGAAACTTTTAGTTAGTCGTAAGACTAATACAAAACGAGATAATCACTCAAAGGTCATTTTTTTTACCTTTGACCTCGAAAAAGCCTTTTTTCCGGATCTCATATCGATGGCGACATTTTTTTGGTTAATCAGTGCCCCAAGACGAAATTTTTTCCTGAGTTTCAAAACTTTATGATTTTTTGTAAGTTAGAGCCCAATTTGGTTCCCCATTGACTGGGCTAATAGGTACAATTATGCAAATAATGCGAATGATTTGTTATATAGATATATTCTTCTTCTTTTTTTGATGTATTTATATTTATCCACTTGAGCCGGGCCTGTTGAAACGACTGCTTACATAGTTACACATGACATGAATGAACAAATGCGCGTGAACTCCATTATTTGTATTTTTTATTGCCTATAGGTAGATATTTATGTGTGCTGAATAGGTATTATACAAAATAATAATAATATACAAATGTTGGATAAGTATGTAGGTATTCAACATAACAGGGGCGCCCGCCGAAAATTATCTCAGAGGGTGCAAAACTAATTTAAATATTTAAAATAAAATACATTTATATAATTACATATAGGCATACATTTCATTAATTTTGGAAGCACTGTATAGCTATATAATATACGGTAATACAATACCTATAATAGTACAACTATATAGATATTAATATTGTTTTTTTAAATTACAAAACTTAACTTTCTGTCATCTAATATGATTTTTCGAACTTAAATCATAAGCTGCTAAAATGATTTCAAATTCGTTGACGAATTGGTTGATTAAATCTACAACAAAATCTATCTCGACTACTTCGACTTCTGTATCGTTAATTGAAACTATTTCAACTTCAACAAATACCACAACAAGTGCAATTAGAACAACGCAAGTACTCATAATGATACTTTTATTAGAAATTTTGAAAATGAGACTTGCGCATAAACTTCTCGCGAAGTAAATGTTAAAAAAAAACATTTTAAATTGCAATGTAATTTCTTGAATATGCGCATAAATGAATATTTTATTAGGTGTAAAGTTTGTTACCAATTTCCTGATCTAGTTAAACTTTTTTCTAAAAAACCACAGATACCTAAAATCTGCCAAGATATGGTAGCTCGATTCAGAACAGAAACAATTTATTAATTAAAACAAAATTATCATCTAGAATGTTTAAAAGCTTCTAAAATAAATAAAATTACAACAACTAAGATTGCTGAATCAACTAATACGGGGCAAATGATAATTAAATCAAAAGAAGAACTGTCCATTGTCCAATAAAATAGAATCACTAATTATTCGTGTTTACGGTGGTGCAAAAAAATTAACATTAAGCGCTTACTAAGGTTTCTTGTCATTTTTGACCAATATTGATAACTTACGCGTATTATCATTCTTATCCGATACTCTGTTTTTAGTCGTTATCAACAAACATTGCAGTCTGATTCTATAACAATTTTAGATTTGATTAAATAAACAAAAATTGTAGCTAAACAGCTTCGATCATTATACTCAGAAAATTTGCTTGAATGTACTTCAAAATTAATTAAAACAAAATTCTTTCTTCATAAAAGGCATACCTACAATTAAATGGGATAATTTTACTTAGAGAGCTTTACTAAATTTTGATTACAACGAATTGATATTATAGATCAGTTAGTACGTGTACTTAAGTCGTTTATTAACCTTAAACTATTGTCTCAGGCTCAAATAAAAGAAGTTCACGAACTTATTGAAAATAATTTAGACTTAACAAAACTATCGTTAGAGTATGCAGAAATTCAAGAACTTAAAGAAATTGAAAATTTATGTAAAATGTTAACGGTCAAACTAGTTGAACACCTCGCAGCTTTTAGTTCATTCAATCCTGTACTATTAATCATTTCTCGAATTAGTCGAAAAATAAACGTTTATACGTCTCATAAGTACTAGTAATATTTAAAAATTTTCAGATCGTCAAAAACTTCACGTTGAAACAGAATATTTGTTTGTTCACTTTAATATGCCACCTTTAGCATTGTGGGATCCAAGACCTTCAACGTTGTTATGGATAAACTCATCAAATCATCAATACAAAGAAACTCTTAAAGTATGCGAACAAGATTGATTTAAACAAATTTTTGAGGATTCAATTATACCTCAAGCCCAAAAAGAGAAGTTCTGGAAGAAAATACAAATTATCAAAAAAAAAAAGTTTTAAATGTTATCTATAATCCTAAATAATTAAATAAATAAAATTAGAATTAATAAGATTTCTCGTATTGTATTATCAATATTTTAATTATACAACTAAAAACATTATTTTTAAAATAAATAATAAGTATAATAAGGATTAAAATTAAAAGATAAAAAAAGAATTTAAAAAATGTTTAATTTTAATATGTGCATTACTTCATAGATAATCATACTATCTTGATTAAAAATGAAAATTATATATATATATATATACAAAATCAGATATTGTATATGTGTATATGTGTCAGACGACTAATTCTATATACGATTGTTTACTGTTAACTAGTTTAACATACAATAATTCATTTATAATTTTAATTTAATCGTCAACTTTGTTGATTAATATATAAATGTTTTTACAGCTATACCTACTTAGATCTATATGGACTATGAGTATAAATCTATATGTAAGTAATAAGTATACAATATCTGAGTTTTATAAGTAATTTGTATACTAAATTTTTAGAGTTTATGGAAATTGGGAAACTATATAGCTTTGAAAGAATAGATGCAGCTGTGTATTGACGTTTAAACTGTATAGGAAATGTATACAGGTATACGTTCATAATCACACGGTTTAAAATCGAAGAAAACCATATTTAAGTATACAAATCACTGATCTTAACTATTATAGTTTAATTTACTGTTTTTATAAGAAATATTTTTTTTTTACTTACTTAACAATATACACGTATTTAATCGTACTTTTGTATTATTTATATCTCTTAATAGTTTGAAATATAATATAATAGTTGTCCAAAAAATACCGATTCTGAATAATATCTATAATATGAAATATTGAAATATATTCAATATTTCCTCATGATATCAGTGACTATTGGATATAAATATAAAATATAATCATTTCCTGAATTATTATCACCTTTGTCGGAAACAGTAAGTCGGGACCTAAAGCCCGAAAGTATAATCGCGGTGAACGCATTGGTGCAGCAGCGTAGCGACGATACTTAGGGTGGGAATATGGGAAAGGATTTCGTTGGGTTTGTACATAATCACAGATTAGCGGAGGATTAAAAATGGTCTGAACAACGAGGCCGTGGTCATTTTCCCGTGAAACGTTTTATTAATTCAATTATTTTTATGACCGGATTACTCATCGTGCAGATTTACCTGTGTGCGCTTGTGTATAATTATTAAATAATGCCCAACTGACGTAAAAACAAACAACAAAAAAATTTAAAAAAAAAAAAACCATTCGGTTTAATTTCAAGTATAACTGAAAGATAATATTATAATATCTAATATTATTATGAGAATAATGATTTTATATAATATATTATAATATACAGTGTGGATTTTTTTTATATCATGAGCCAGACTATATGGATCAGGAATTATAAATAGTTGTTGGTAAATTTTTTTCAGCACGTTATTTGCACAGATAGGTACCTACTTTTTTTTCCCCTCTTTTGTTTGTGATTTTCAAATGGTAGATATGATTTAAATTATACATAGATAGGTACTTAAAGAATATATTTCTATAAGAATTTACTGCTATTTATTTTTTAAATACGATAAATATTTTCCGATTAATTATAGTATTTAAATTTTAGTCGCGGCGGAATGAAGATGAGATGTACAGCTGTCATTTTTAACATCTATAACATATATTATGTGCTATTAAGGGGGGCTCTTGGTGTAAAAATGTTTTATTTTTTTTTTTTACTCTTATCTATGGCAGTAAATTTATATTGGTAAAGTTTTGCAGTTGAATTTTGATTCAAAATTGATTAGTTTCGGTGTCTCATCGTATGTCACAATTACCTATAACTTATTTATATTTTAAATTTTAAACGCAATTCTCTCAAAATATCATTTTAAAAATGACTTGCACAATTGAGAGAATAGTATTTAAACAATTATTGCTTTAATGTTAATATTTTTATTTTGATTGTTTCAAGTTCTTCTAAATGAACTAAAAATCTTAAAAATGTTTATAAATTAAATTAGATACGACATTGTATTATTGTATGTATTTGAGTGTGATTGTTGTGTGATAAAAAGTTGACTATTTACATTACAAAAGTGATTTATTTTTGAAGTTTCAAAATGTTTATGTTCTAATCCAATACAATATTATTCTATTCCGTAGTTCATATATTTGAATATACCGTAATACTTAAAAAAGAATAATATTTTTTTAATTTGCATCAAGAATTACGTTCTGCCGGTTACATGCCAATAATTTATAACGCCGACAAGATGCACATTTTAGATTCAAAATTAGATAGACTCGAATTGATATTTTCAAAAATTAAAAATTAAAATTAATTTTTCCACAAAGTATAGTAAATATATGGTCCAAATGTCAGAAAAATTGGTTTAATATTTTGAAATTTTATGTAACTTGAAACTCTTTTCACCAGGAACATAATATATATTAAAAACGACATACTACAGCTGGACTTTTCCAATCCACTATGTTTAAATTCGTTTTCGTAGTTAATAATATAAATAATTACAGAGACGTGTCACTAGGGTTGTGTTAAAATCCCCACAAATTAATTCAGTTGGCAAGTTAAGGTGTGAATGACCTTTTTTTTTATTATTTATTTATTTTTCTTATCAGTTTTCCTCCTCAGTTGGTACATTTTTGTTTTTAACACCCCCCCTCCCAACAAATACACACACACAAATATTTTTTTATAAAAATAAGGTTGACAGGGAAACAGGGATGAGGCTCATCACTGTTATATAGAGTAAGGATTAATAAATATTAATAAATTAATAATCTTAAAAGCCCAAATGAGTTTAGTGATGAGATATTCATGTATATTATTTTTAAACATTTTTAAAAACCACAAAAAGAAAATACTGATAGAATGGTTGATCTGATTCCAAAATAATACATAGCATATACATGCTATATAACAGGGGTGGCCACAACGAGGCTCGCGAGCCGCATGCGGCTCTTAAATCAGTTTCGTGCGGCTCTTGAACTAAATTTAGACTAAACTTAATAAATATAAAATTTGTTAGAATCGTTAGAA
>JAIPRL010008878.1:0-10965 GCA_025469235.1 Pemphigus obesinymphae | reverse complement strand
TTCGAGTGAACCTCATGGGCTTTTTGTAAAATATTGTCAGAAAAAAAAGTTACGGCATTTTTAGTTTTTGATATTTTTAAATAGCTTTAACTTTTTCGTCAGACGATATTTTACAAAATGCCCATGAGGTTAACTCGAAAATATTCCTCGCTTCATATTCTGTAATAAGTGTTTATACTCTAAATTTAATCTAAACGCCAAAATTTCAATTCTGCGTAGTGTGATTTTACTATATTATCTGTTAGATAAGACAGAGACAACAAATGCGAGTGTAACATCCTCTTAATTTTATAATACCTTATAACTATTTTTGTATTATAATATGACATTTATTTATTACATTTTAATAGTAGGTATCTATAATTTATTATACAAATATATATTTATGCTTCATTCTTAAGTGGACCATCGCCCACCCCATTTTTAAGAGGTTTTGTGTAGGCAATTTTTCAGGTATTATAAGAAAAATAATATTTGAATAAATTTTTACAAGTAATTTCTTGTGTAGCCTTGTGTTAGATCTATTTTTCATTGTGGTGTAATCACGATATTTGTTTAAAAATATTTTACGTAAAACGAATAAAATGGCTTTTTAAAGTGGTTTTAAATTCATAATACCTATTATAAAATTTGCAGATGACAACATTTTAGAGATAACTTCATTAAAGCTTTACAATTTTCTAAATATTAAACTCGTTATTGAAGGTACAAAATACAATTTTTTTAGCATTTTTAAGACACTCTAATTTTTTTAAACATATTATTTGAAAAAACGCCGATGAGGTTCTTTCCAAAATGTTGTTTTATATCAATTTAATAATTAGAGTTTTAACTATAAAATTATTTTCAAATGCCAATTTATTCGTTTTGCGTAAATATGATTTCACCGTAAAAAATCTTCTGTGTGACGTCCTCTTAATGATACTGCGTATAGCTGGTGTAATAAAAATAAATTTAAGATGATAACAATTTTAAAAACAGTCAACAATGTTATTTATTGTTATTGTTTTCTACTTATAAAACTATTCTGTGTACTTATGGGGTCAGTCCTAATTTTAACGTATTTACGTATCATTATGGTAATATAACTTGTTAAATTAAACCAATAAAATAATAAATCTAATACAATTTTTCCGTGAGCAACTTTTTGACCAGAAGGACTCGAGTAGGTGTTTTGACGTTTGCATGTTATCGATATGAAATTGGTTCTAGTTGATAATTTGAAAATTACATTTATCGACTTTTCCAGTCGTTTCCCTAAGCTTAAAGATAAACTACCTTCTATACACTGTATACATACTTATATAGTGTATACATTACCCATAGGTACCTACTATGCAGTGTATATGGTGTAACTACCTATATATTTTTTTATTTTGTTAAAAAAATATTCGGTCATTTTTCGATTTTCTTGTTAGTTTTCTTAAGCGTAAAGACTAGAGATGTAAAATTGAATATTTTTAATTGAAAATTCATTTTTTTCACTGAAATTTTCTACGAATTTATTATGCGAGGACTGAGGATGTAATGGTTGGTCATACTGTTCATAATGTTCTATGAATGTTTAAATCATTTATTCTTAATATTTTAATATTTGTGGTCAATTATCGTACAATTATTCCTGAAATAATTATTTTAAAGTTCTTTAGTATTAAAATTAAAATTTAAAATAACTGTACTTTTATTATTAAATAACTAAAAGTATTTAATTATAAAGTATATAATAATGAAGTATTTAATAATAAAAGTATACTTATTTTATAAATTTTTATAATGTTCACAAACAAAATAGTTGATGATAATTTACATCATTAGTAAAGACCATTAAGGGAGAAAAGGTCAGAAATGGGTTTACATGCATAAATACGTATTCGATTCCTCCATGTGCCTGTAGACGTACCGGTTTCTTTTAAAGGGGAAACGGACAAGTGGGTTTCAATTTTTATTCAACACCAAAAATAATAATAAAACAAAATATATAATAATATAATATTAATACTATCTGTGATAAGGATTTAAAGTGAAATATAAATTAATATCCCGAGCGAAGCCGGATATGAGAGATAGTACCTATATTATTATATTTAAAATAAATTTTAAAAAGATATTTTTGATTTGTAAATTAATTTTGGAGTTTAAACTTTAAAGAACTTAATTTTTAATTACCTAAAATAAAATTAACATCTATAATATTTTATATATTTACTGTTTAGAATCATATTTACCGAATGCAATGATTTATTATAACTTTCAAATCTAAAATAATAATAGTACATTATCTTATCCGAGAACCAAAGTTCTCTATTTATATTCTACCCTATATGCAAAGTGCTCCCCTTACTTTTTTTAGAGTTTTTTTTTATGTCAATTTCACCTTAAATAATAATCGTTATTTCTGGTTTAAGAGTATTAACTATAATATACAACAATTATTATTTGTTATAGCTAAAGGATTTGTACAATGCAAGAAAAGTGATCCAAATTTTGATGAATGTATAAAGAATGGGATTCAAAGTGCTATTCCTCATTTAGTAGACGGTAAAAATGAACAGACTACTAATATAGATATATTTTTGGTTTATTGAAAAATTTATTATTCTCTATTGTACTGTTATTTAGGCATTCCAAATTTAGGTATAGTCAAAATAGATCCATTGCGAATATCAAAATTAGAGTTGGATCAAAGCAATGGAGGGCCAGTTAATATAAAATTGAAATTTCAAAATTTAGATATACACAATTTAAAACATTTACAGATTACTAAAGTTCAGTGAGTATTTCTATATATAATATATATTTTACTATCAATATGTTTACATAATAATATAAATTAATATAATAATAAATTAATTACAGTTATGATGCAGTAAATTATAAGGCTTACTTTGAGATACAGAATCCAAAATCTATAATATTAGATGGAGATTATGAAATATCTGGAAAAGTACTAGTTCTTCCAATAGCAGGGAAAGGAAAATCTAAGATTCATTTAGGTAATTAAACGAGTATCAGGTTAATTGTTCAATTTAATTGTTTAATTATACGGGTGTATATATATAACTATATAACCTATATATATATATATATATATATATATATAACTATGTTTATTTATTTTTTTGGTATATCTTTTTAGATGTGTCTAAGATTGTTGGAAATATTCAATTAAAACCAGTGGTAAAAAATAAAAAAACATATCTGGAGATTGTAACGTTTAAATTTAAAATTACAGCAATAAATTTTAATCTTAAATTTAACAATTTGTTTAACGGAGACAAAGCTTTAGGTATGTTATAATGTAATAAGTTAGATAATTTAATTAATAGAGCGAGATTCTGGCTCTTAAATAAAGAAAGTTATCATTACAATATATTATTTGTGAAGAAATTTGTATTAAGAATAATATTGATAAATGATAATCAAATAAGAACTATATGACGTGGGTAGTAGGTATATTTATAGTAGGTACCTATTCAAATTTAACTTTTTAAATTAAAATTTTTAAATTTCATTTTTCTTCCAAACTCAAAATATTTATATACAAACATTTTAGGTTAAATAATATTTGAATAGATATTTTTAACATACATTTTAATTTTCATTAATATATATTATATAAATTTGTATTTATAATATTTTATAACAAGATCGCTTATGGAGTTCAAGCTACAGTACCTACCTATTTAATTCCTGTGTTATTTTATCTATTACAGGAGACAACATGAATGTATTCCTAAACGAGAATTGGCGTGACATTTTAGCTGAATTACAACCAGCCCTTGAAGATATTTTCGCCATTGCTATTAGTGAAATGATGCAAAAATTTCTCAATCTTTTTCCGTCAAACAAAATATTCTTAGATTAAATTTTTTTATTGATCACTAAAATTAGTTTTTTTATAATTTATGTACAATCTTTAATGATATTTTTCTACATCATAACATTATTATATTATGTAAAAAAAAAAAAAAACATTTATTTTGATTCATTTTTTTATCAATCATATAAATTAATTGTTATAGAGGATGTCAACGTATTCGATTTGAAGGGAATATATTAAAAGGATAATCATTTTAAAGGTTTTTTTTTAAACAAAAATGATTATGTGACAATTGATAAATGTACCTACATTTTAAAAGGAATTTAAATGCTCTTATCTCAGTATTCTAAACAAAGTGAAGAAACTATAGTGGTTTTTAATGTTGTTTATTTATTTTTATTTTTCTATGAGCAACTTTAAGATCAGAAGAAATTTAATAGGGATTTGTAGTAAAGAACTTGTTTAATATAAAATTGGTTCTAATTTGTTCAGTAGTTTTTTAAGAGTAAAAACCCTACCTTTCATAACGGAAGTATTTGATAAATATAGGGGAAATAACATAACAACAAATACCTATATTTGTCACGGTTACTACCTTTTTTTAAAAAAATATATATTATTATAGGTGTTACACCAAATAGCTTCGTTCTAGAACCGTTTTATTAAAAATACTATTTTTACATCTTAATTTAATTAATTTTAAAATATATTGTGGGTAGAATGATAATGGTAACAAAATAAAACAAAAAATTAATGTCTTGTGCTCTACGTTTCTCTATGTGCATTTAAACACTTATTATATGTTATTAAAAATCAATTTTATAAATAATTATAAAATTCATAAAATCAATATAGAGGAAAACGCTTACGTTATCTATCATTTGAATTATGTTTTATATTTTCATGATGCTTGTAAATCAACAACATTGAGTAAATGCTAATGTGAGTTTTTTTTAAATAAAATTTAATTTTCACTGACATCCTCTTTGACAACTTATATAGATTGCCAAATCATAGATTTAATCATATAAAATGTACTATAGGTTGATAATATTATCGAAATAAAGTTTCGAAACATTATTTATAGTTTTCTGAAAATGAATTGCTTCGATTTATATAATATGTGGTTTCTGTTAGAAAACAAAATGTTGAGACGAAATACATTCAAAACATATCGTTTCGTTCCAGCTAGGAACGAAAATATAATAAACAATTTTTCGTTGCCAAGATTCATGATTGAGTGTACCTATTTGTTTAACAATGATACGTTTTTATTTTTGTTTATGTTTGTATCCAAAACTACTAGTAAAAGGAGTACCTACTATTTTTCAGTAGCTGTATGAATTTTTTTGATAACGAATAATTTTTATGTATTTATGTGTTGAAAAAATAAAAACCTTACGATATATATAAAGTTCCCCTTTTTATCTGGTAAATATTTGATTATTCTACCATTAATATGACGTAAATAAGTTAATGTCGCGAAAAACAGATATCTTTATTACGTCCGAATTACCGTTGGTGTAATGTTTTGTTATGTTGCAATCATATTATTATGGAATGAAATATAGAAAATAGAACGATATATGGAACGTTACAATTTTTTAGTGCAAATTCTGATTGTTTAATGTTTTTTTGAAGTTGCTTAAATTTAAAACGTTAATCTTTCGAAAAAATATTATTTTAGTTAGTACCTAGGTAAATATTTGGAGTACAAGCCGAACAGTGTTTATGCATTTATATTGATAAAATATTGGTTAGAGACCACCCCATATTATCTAATTCACTTACTTATTTAATTTCGCATAGAATCGTTTTATCGAAAGCAATGATTTATCATTGCTATCAAATTCAATATATTCACTAACAGTATATCCTATCCGACATGTGAAATTTTTCCAACCACTTTATTTTTATTAATTATTATACATCCGATGAATTGATGGGATATCAGGATACCCTATATATATATATTATATGCATAATATGAGTCCTTTTTTTTTTTGAGGGGGGGGACAATTTTTTCAATCCCTTCCTGCCCTACACATCCAAAACGTTGTGATTACGCACGATCAACGTAAAACATTTTATAGTCTTAAATTATCTTTTTACATCATTTGGAAACATAATATTTCTCTTGAAATTCTACAAATATATCAAATATAGCGAAAATATAATATAATATAAGCAACATTTAATATAAGTATACTTATATACAAGTACAAAAAAGCACCATACAAATAGCAAATGCTGTTATAAAAATTTTAATAAAAACTATAATGCCCTTTTGACTTTTAAGAAATACAAACTTGTTTTTAAATTATAGATTTTGAGTGAAGCGATAATATACCTTTAGTGTAATTAATTTATTAGTCACGACTGTCTGGAAAGAAAATTTTTAAATATAATATTAGGTATGTACATAATAATATTAAATACGAAATAAAAATAATTAAAAGTTTTTAAAAATAAATTTTCCAAAATGTAAATAATTTTCCAAATCATGAGCGTTTAATGTAAATAGAATTACCCTGTGTATTGATTTAGTAACAAATAGTAAACCAATATGATTTTTTTCGTTATTTTCCCGTTTATAATTAAAATTTTCTGTTATAAACAGTAGTTTTCCTTCAAACTTTATAACTACTGAGAAAATCAATCAAAAAATGACTTCTCGAACGTATAAGTTACATCGAGAAAAAATTCGTTATCAGAATATCTTTTTATTTTAAAACTCCTATAATAATCAATTCCTAATTCCTATTACCCAAAAAATCGTACGCAGAAAAATAAAAAAATAAACGATCATTGTAAAAGCAATATAGGTACCCTCTTTCACTCCGACACTAAAACGAATATTAATAATTTATATGTATTACAATGTATACATAATAATGTATGAATGTATTTAATTTATGTAATAAATATTTTATACAATAATTATCGATAAATAATAAATGTAGATAATGTATATTATATATATACAATTGTAATGAATTAATTGTTATTAAAATCTATTTAGATTAATGTTATACTTATATTTTATTTTTAATGTAAAAATATTATTTTGATGGTATTTTAATTACTTTTTTTTTGAATACGAGAGCAACTGCTGAAGCTTAACTGTTATATTTTGTCTCGTGTATAAGGCTCTCTTAAATAATTGTTTAAAAAAAAAAAAAATTATTTCATTAAAATATAGGTTGCGCGAGTGCTATGAAGTCATAGACTAAATAAAAGTCGGTTAGTAGAGGGTTAGTAGAGGGTACTTTGCTTATTATATAGGATGTTGGTGGTAGATGTATTGATTTTGAAAGCTATGATAAATCATTTATTTCGATAATACTATTGTTAATATTTTTTGTTATTTTCGATAGTTTTCTACCTATAGGACGCTATACATGCGTTTTATCACGTTCTCGCTTTCTAAGATCAATTTATTTTCTAGTTCTCGTAGATTCAAAATTTAAACAGAATATGATAGATGATAATATTTATTGTGGACGAACATAGAACTTCTTTTAGTTAAAAGAAAATTTGAAAATTTAAAAATTTGACGTTTATCAATCACAAATTCTAGATGTTTAAATATACTTATCGAACAAAAATTCTACGCTCAGTCTTAGTTTAAGTTTTTATCTTTTATTTAGTGTAATTATTTATTTTTTATGATAATTTTTTTTATCAAACTCAGCTCAGAAAGCTACAAGTAGTTTTTGAACAAATGTTGTGATTACACAACAAAAAAAAGTTATAAGTACAGCTTTGAGAGTATTTTTAGATTACTTTTAAAATGTATTTGAAAAAAATTGTATTGTTCAATTTTCATTATTCAAAAAACTTCTTGAAATTGCTTATACAGAAGCCTATAAAAATAGTGAAAACATTTTTTAAAAATTACCATTTTAAATTATCAACTAGACCGAATTCGCTAGTAAAGAGTTCTATACCTGAAAAATCTTACTATTTACTTTCTACCAAAAAAGCGTATTAAGAGTAGAAATAATTTTCGTACTTTCATCAGATAGGACACTGGTGGCAGATGTATTGAATTTTATAGCAATGATATTTTAATAAATGCATCTTCACGCCTTAATTTTTTCAATTCTTGCATCACTACCTTCAAGCTAGTTATAGGTCTCAGTAAGTCAATATCAGAAGATTGAAATATTTTTGTAATTGGATCTAAAATATTAAATATTTTTATAAAATTTGTTGCTGTTAAAACAAATCTTTCATTTAGTAAACAATTAATAAGACCACTTGCTTACTTGTCACTTTAAAATTAGAAATTTTAGTTTCTTTGATGTTTTACAGTGTGTCAATAATAATATCAAATGTTAATAAAACAATTTTTAGAGACATAGGTAGAATACGAAGACCATCGAGTTATTTCACAGACGCAAACTGCAGTATCATTTGACATTATTATACAAAATACGAAAAACAGAATATTAATTTTGATGTAAATCAAAATACACAAGACCATATATGTAATAATCCACGAATGTAAAATACACTCAAATTGTACAGTCGAACACAGCACAATCGCAATAGCAAAAAATAAATAAGATGTACAATATGAAAAAATAGGTATCTGACCAAAGTGCGAAAAAACAATAACGAAAAGAAAAATAGCGAAGAAAACTATATATTATAACCTAACTAGAAACTTATAACTATTATTATATAATTAATAATAGTTAATAATAAAATTGCGAATATAATAATATCGAAAAATATTGATATTTATGCACCAATTTATAGTATATTGGTGTATATATATTCTATATTGAAATATTGTTTAAAAACTATGCGTTAAAAGACAAACAACATTTGGAAGAATTTAAACAAGAACAGTTAATTGCCAGAGCTAAAACACCTATTCAAAAAAAAATATATAAGAATTGTATTGAAAAAACAAGTAATATTGCTTTATCCTATAATTTCTAATGACAACTTAAATTATTTAAAGGGAATAGCCTATAATATAATTTAAGTTAACAAATGTAAAGTTCATTTTAAGTATTATTTTTATAATTTTAATTCTTAGAGTTTAATTTTTCGACATTATTCATGTACTGACTGATACCATTGCTCTTATAGTAGGTGCCTATATTATAATTAAAATATATATTGTATTATTATGGATTTAGATTGTCTTTATTTTACATTTAATATGCATATTTGCTATTTTTCTATTTTCGCTATTTTTAATTTTCGGTTTTTTTTATTTTTCGCTATTCTTAATTTTCGCTTTTTTATTATTCGTTATTTTGTATTCGTAATTTTTCTTTACGCTATTTTGGCCTAGAATCTACAAAATATAGGTACTACTGGAATATTATTGGAAAATCATATAGTCGTCAGACGTCAAGTGAACTTTGATCAGGACATTCAGTGTATGAAGAAACACAATAAGGCAATTATTAACAATAAGGATTTATTTATAAATCTATAGTTTATTGTATAGAATAGGTAATTAATACCCAGATATCTACAGTAAGTCAATTTAGCCAATAGGTATAGGTACTTACTACCTATATTATGTTATATTTTATATTGATATCGTTCAATTCAAGTACAGTCTATTACATAATTACTACGTTTATGCGATGGCGTTAAAACGGTTTAACATTAAACCGTTTTGAAATTAAAACGCATTCATGTCATGTAAACACTTTAAAACGGTTTGAAAAAGTTAAACCGTCTTAAAATTTAAAACACTCGCGCTATGTAAATTAAGAAGTTAAGACCGTTTTATATGCTTAAAACGGTTTATCAAATGTACATATTATATAAACTCGTGGATACCTATGACTTATGTTATTAGTTATCACTTATCAGTTTTTGTTTTTATATAATATTTAATTCGTTTTTCAATTCATATTAATTATAATAATAATATAATAAATTAAATAATTTTAATATTAAGTTGTAATCTACTGTTGATTCTCATTTCAGTTGTCAATCTTCTGCGTTTTAATTCCGCAAAAATAGAAACAACTAATTTTGATTTCGGCATTTATAATTTGCGAATACACCACAATGTATGAAAAATAAATAAATCGTATATTATTTGAAAATTAGTTATCGAATCTTATCCATTAACAGATATTCTCTTGGAACAAACGACTAAAGTCATGAAGTAAAAATATTAATCTTAAAACGGTTTATAAAATATTTATTACACCGATTTAAATAACGTTAAAACGATTTAATTTCAAACCGCTTTATCGCCATCATATAAACGTAGTAATTATTTGCTTATATTAGCATTATGTAATCGTCATATGTATAGTTTACTAGTCTTATATACTTTATAGGTATTTAATTACATGGTCCATACCAATATCAAGTAATCAACGTGCGTCATCAAGTTGGCCCTACCATATTGTCCGATCATTTTGAAAATTATGCCAATATTTAATTATAATATATTTATAATATTATATATTTAATTTTTAATTATAATATATTTACATATTAAATAATTATATTAATTAATATAATTATACCTATACTATATACCTATGTGTAGAAAACAAAACGAATAATACTCCCTAGTAACTGTAACTAGCTAGGTATTTACTAATTACGGATGGACAGACACAACTAAAATTAAGAAACCTAAAAGTAGGTAATACTTCGGAGGAAGCTCAAATATATTTTACTAAAAATATAGTATTCCATATAATAATAGAATAGGTACCCAAAACTCATGTATTAGCTACCTACTGAAGTACTGACTATAATTTTAGTAAAATATCAATTAAAATTGTTATTAGTTTGATGTGTTTGTTTGTATGTAGGATAATTGTAATTCCTGTACTAAAAATACTCGAAAAAGGAATTCATCGAATTAATTAAAAAAAAAATTTTGATAATAAAATAATAATTATGAATTTTTTAAATTTATTACGTACAGTCTAATTTCAATAATACACTACACTACCGGACATTATGTTACTTATATAAAAATACATGATGGCAGATGGGAATTGCATAACGATTTAAGAGAAAAGATAGAAAAAATAATAAATAATAAAACTATTAAACATGTGAACCCACATATACTTATGTACATACGAGTATAATTTTGAATATTTTTATATATGTGAAAAATAAAGTTTTAAAAATAAAGA
>JAIPRL010008877.1:0-19143 GCA_025469235.1 Pemphigus obesinymphae | reverse complement strand
ATTGAGAAGTTTTTATTTTTTTTTAATCATATTTTGTAAAATATTTTTAGTGAAAATTTTAATAAAACTCTTAAAAACATTTTTAATGTGTTTCTATGTTAGTATAGGAACCACCTTTTTTTATTGTTGTGTTATAACAATACGCATATATTTTGTTAAAATATGTTTACAAAAGTGGTAATTTAAAATGCTTTTAAATTTACAACACCTATTATAATATTTGTACGAGTAGTTTACATTATTACATCGGAGTTTTACTATTTTCTAAATATTTAATTCATTATCGAAAATAGAAAAACAGTTCTTTATATTATAAATTTCTTCCTAAAGAATTTTACAATCGTGAACATAAGAATGTGCAGAATTTTAAATTACCTATCTCTAAATTGTATATAGTTTACATTATTTAAATGAATTGACTGGAAAATTTTTTGGAATAGTTTTTTTACATTTCTCATCTTATTAAAAAATAATATCCAAAAATAAAATATAATTTTTTTATATAGGTATCTGAAATGTATATATATATATATATATATCTTATGACAATAAATATGTAGATAATATGAATATATTACGTAGAGATATTTTACCTATGTATAAATAATACAATAATACCTTAACAAATAACTGAATTTTGAAATAAAAATATAATTTTTGTGTTCTTCACTCTAGGCTACAATTGACATTTATATTTTTGGGTTTCATAATTTTGAACTCGTAGTTAAGATAATATTTAATATACTGCGCTAAATTATTAAAATGAAATAATAAAAATGTATTTATTGAACAGAAATGGAAAGATGAAAAGTATTCAAATATATTACATTACGTACAGTACGATCGTATATAACATATATATATAAAATTTCAACAGTTTATTATAAATTATACAATATTTAATACCATTAAACTGCAAATAGAACGTATGCAGTTATATAAAACATATCTAGTCGTAAAGTAAACCAACATGTATTTATACCAAAATCATTTGATTTTATACATGAAAAATATAAAATATTTTGTAATTATGTTTTTTAAATAAAAATTCATTTTGTACGTTTCGTATATATATATTTTTTTTTTTTGCGATAATTTTATATTACGTGCAATACACGAATTAATATGGATATAAAAATAAACATGTAGAATATTAATTTATCTATCTTCTATATGTTTTTTTTTGTTTATAGAATCTTTAATAATAAATTTTGCTGTTTGACTTAATCTACGAGGCAAAAAATATATGTGCTAAAACATTAGTCTTTGTTTTTACAGAAATTTAATAACAACCACCTGCAGCCATATTTTTCCCAATTATACTTTTGACTCTTTATCACTATTTTCGTGAATAATATAATAATGATGAAAAAATATACCTATATATTATTGTATATTATAGTATAACTATGTAAATAGGTTTAAAAAAATTTAAAAAAATTAAATTCCATCTAATTTTTTTAATTTTTCATTTATTTAATAATATTATGGTCTAGTTGTTTTTGGTTTTGTGTACTTGGAATCTAACAATAAATTAACGTAATTTTTTTTTTTTTTGTTTTATTCAAATGTTATAAAACTAAAATTATAAGATAAGTATATATACAAAAGGGTTAATTTTTGTATGCCCAGACATGAGAAAAAAAATTTTTTTTGGTAACCTATTGAAAGTTCTTCACGACTTATGTATTGCAAAATTCTTCAGTTGAGAAACACTGCCGATATACATTAGTAAAAATGGTTCATAATATAATTATATATTCATAATTAATATGTATTTGGTATTGAAAAAAAATAATACCATTTTTTAAACGTTAAAAAATTTATTGTTTTATTTTGTTTGAATAATTTTTGCTTAAAAATGTGACGAGAAAAAATATTGAATTTGAAATAATATTATAACCTGTACATACTGTATTTCAATTTTTTAGAAACAGTATTTGATAACGGGATAAATCAGAAAAATGTTAACAGAGATTAGTACAAATAATAAGGAGATAGTTATTAAAAATTTACAAATAATTAAAATAGACAGTTAGAAAAAACAATTAATAATAACCAATAACACTAATAAAGAAAGTTTCGTAATATGTATACATAATAAAATACAATTTGTGTTTTAGTTTTACTGAAAAATGTATAAAATTTTATCTTTATAAGTTTAACTTTTTTAATTTGTGTTTAATAAAATATACGGCAATACATTACCTAAGGAGTTAGCTAGGAGATAATATAACATTATTTTATTGTAAATATATTTCTATTATTAACCGATGTTCTTAACCATTTAAAATCAATATTATTTTTTTTCTTTTCTTTGCCTTCTCTCCCAACTATTTGGGGTCAGCCACCCTACTCCCATACTTCCACTTAACTCTATTTCCCGTATCTTCTTAATTTACCTCCACCTTCCTCATATCACCCGCCTTCATGCCCCCAGATATATCAATCCAATGATCCAATGGCCGATGGCATATCTTCTTCTTTATTATATAGCTTTTACAATTATTCTCCTATGTATCCTCTTACGTATTTCTTTTATTCAGGTGCATTATAATTGAATGCATTTTTCCATATTCGCGGAAAATAGGTTCTGTGACTCCCATTCATAAATCCTTGGATTCTTCAAATTTTGATAACTATAGGCCAAATTTTGATACTTCTGCATAAGGTATAAGTCAAGAATCTAGGATTAACTTATACACCGACAAATGTAAATGACCTTTTCAAAAAGTTGATCCCAGTTTTTATTCTTACTTACTAAATAATACCCCACTTTAGCGAGTTCATTACACTAAAGTCCTCGGGTTTCCTAACCCTGTTTTTGAACTTTTACTAATACACAAACGAAATACCAAAACATTTACCTTTACTAACATATTTTTAAATTACTTTGAACTCGGAAAATGATTAATATTAATACCTATTTAAAGATCGGCAAACATTTTAACTTGTATATCACACACTTTTTAACCAAATACCTTAGTAAAATTGGGTAAATTTATATTATCATTCTGTTATTTTTACCTGGTGATATGTTCATGATCTAAGAATGGAATTAAATGTTTATTTTTATACAACTCAACATGATGAGTAGATGAAATGTAAATAAACTTAAAATCATTTAGATGAATTTCCTTATACATCATTGAAGTACTAGTTTGCATGTGTAGATTTAATAAATATTTTATAATACAATTAATAGTAACTATAAGCCTAGATAAATGATTATTCATAGTTCCTTCCCAAATAGATATCCCATAAGAATAAATTTATTGTACTAATTCTAAATAAATTATTAGTTGTTCAAAATTTACCTTGCATCTTTATATATGTAAAATAATTTGGGTAAAACATTATTAGTTTAATTAATATGACTATCTCATTTAAGCCTGTAATCTAAAACTAAACCAAGATATTTTTTTTTCAATTTTCAACTTCAATACATTTTAGGCACTGGCTTCACTCCAAAACTTGAGTCCGGTTAATCAAGTGAAATCGCATCCGGAAGTACGCATACGAGCGAGTTGGGAAGTGCAGTCGAGAAAAAAAGTACAGCTGGTGACGGTTCAAAGAAAAAAACCGGAAGTCGAGGAACGTAATTCGCGCAATTTCGCCTAGTCAAACGTGAAGTCTTAAATCGTGATCAATCGTGGAACGACGGGTGTACGATTGTCGACGTGTCCACTAGTACAAAAGAAATGCAATGTGCCGGCGCATATTTACCTGCACATACAAATAGTATGGACGAATGTTTCAGTTGAAAAAAGTCTACGGGAATGGAGCGAGTAATTTAAGGCCGGTTCAGGGTGAACGTAAGATGACATCGTATATAAATCGAATGACCAAACAGGACGATATTTTCGTTCAAAATTTTTGATTTTTTTTTTTAAATTTAAATAGAAAAATACATTCAATAATGTGACTGTTTTACATTTTTCCAAAAATTAAATGTCATTAGTAACGACATTTTTTTAAATTTTAAAATTTAAAATTTATATTACCAAATTGAAATTAATAATGATAATACGCGCAGACGTTTTACTGGCTAACGACTCATTTTGTTCATATTTTTTTTTTATATATTCTTTATATTTTTATAATATATATTACATTATATTATATAGTTTTATAAGAATATGCATGTTTACCAATAAACAATATATGATCAAAGAGAAGTATTGAAGCCATAGTCCCCCTTGACTTTACGATATCACAAAACAATATACAAATGAATTATGATCACATCTCTCAAGAACAAAAACTCAAACATCTTCTACAGAATTTTAAATAAATACAACTATATATTTTCTTTAGTATAATAATACTTTTTCCTTTGGTAATAATAGAATTCTTTTTTAGTGTGACTAATTGTTTTATATATTATACATTTTTTTTATAGTCATAAAAAAAGGATCATACTATGAACTTCGCTCAATATTTCTAATTAATTTGTAATAACGTTAATTGGAATTTTACGATATTTTAAATATTCAACTAATTATAATTGACAGAATAAACATTGAACAATACGTTGTTTACAACTTTTAAACTAATGATCTTGTAATAATTATTTTTTTTGAAAAACGGATGAGGTTGTGAACATCTTTTTACTACTGGAAATGATTAGTACTCCGTGCTCTTAATGATGTATAAAATATTATAATTAAAATTTATACTGTGTGTTAACTAGACTAAATTTTCCATCAAAAACTACTTTATCTTAAAACTTCTACTCGGCATATCCAAAAGTGTATATAAACAAAAAGTATAAAGGAAATTCGTGTCAAACAAAATTGTACCATACGCAACCGTATCTACGACCTCGCAGCCAGCGAATATAGGCTACGTTGCTTTAAATCTGGCCAGATAAAACATTCACAAACGTATTGTTGAAAAAGTTTCATAGGCAATCTCAATATACCCAGATAATTTTTATATTTAATCATAATAGGATATTTATAAAATACAATATAGATCAATTAACATTTTTTTCCGTTCAGAAATCCAAGTCATTAAACTCCTCACGAAGATTTGACAGACCTCGAAAAAGTTTTGGTCTTGGAAAATAAAATGATACATCCAAAATCTAAGGTTAATAATAAATATAAATTAATAGGATAGCCTAAACTAACTCAGAATTGATAACAAAAAATCCATACTGAAACTTTATTATAATTATTACTATTATTATTCTCTTAATGGCTCACTTTTAAATTGTGTTTCCGAGATTAAAGATTTAGGATTAATTTATACACCTAATCTATCTTTTAGATCTCATATTGAACACATTTCTTGTGAGGCCTTGTGGCTTCTTGTATACGACGTCACACTATTAATAACTTTGTTCCATGTTTAGCAATACTTTATTCCGAAATTGTACGTTCTATCCTTGATTATGGCTCAATAGTTTGGAATCCTTTTCTTCCGGTTGAAAGCAACCTAGATGAAAGAGTCCAAAGACGGTTCCTCAGCTTTGCAGGGTTCTTACTCAAAATCTATCATCCTCAGCATAATTATACACCAGTAATGAAAGTTTTAAAACTCAGTTCACTTAAAAATAGGCGGCTTAGGGTGGATCAATTATTTTTGTTAAATCTACTGCATGGTAAAGTAGACTCATCCCAGCTCCTTGAGCGTATATGTTTACATGTTCCTAAGGTCCGTACCAGATCTCGTGAAATAAATAACGTTCCAACCTCTCGATCAAATTTTTTAATGAATAATCCGTTAGTAAGAGCTATGCGATATTTAAATGATAATAATGTTGATATTTGGCCTTAATTAATTGCATTTGTTATAGTAGTTTTATTTACCATTATATTTTATTTATATATTTATTAATATAATCCATTATATTGTTATAATTTCCGTTACGTATTTTTAATATTTCACATTATTAATTGACTCGCACTCATTGTTAAAAGCCGTTTGGCGTTTATATATAAATATAAAATAAAGTAAAATAATACCAGTATTACAATAATACAATTTTTATATCATATTATATATATATATATAATATATATAATTATATATATTATAATATATTATTATTTCATTACAAAGTCTTCAAAATAATATTATAATAATAATATAGTAATATTTTTTGGCCACTTTTCCAATAAAATTATACTATTATTTATATATTAATATTATACTATTATTTACATAATAATATAGGAACATTAAATTTAATAATAAAAAAAGAAAAGAAAAAACAACTGAGGGATCGTGGTATATGACGATAGATTATCTTCTCATGGCCGGAGATGATTGAAAATCCGTAACAAATTTCGAAATACCAGGGAGATGGTCTATAGTAGTGGCGACGCAGTTGGCGGGTGGATGTAGCGATCCATAGCCCCCCCCCCACCGTTAAGACATGTCACTACGATACGGTAATATCACATACGTAATGGTAAAATAATAATATAATATAATTATCTTATCACTACTAAAGTTATAATACAAATGTAATGAAAAAAATGTAATACTATATTATTATAAATGAATTATTATATATGTAATGGGAAAATAGAAATTTATTATTATTATCATGGTTTAGAACCAGTAACCGGTTGAAAAGCTATTTTTGAGAACCAAAAAACGATTTCCGGTTTTTTATTTTTAAATGTAATGAGCGGTCATCAGCAACTCGTAACCCAAAATTATATTTCGGGATTTTAAATTTATCGGTATTGTAACGGAACCAATAACCCATTTGGAAAGTAACAAAAAAAAAAAAATAATAAAAAATAAAAACCTATACTTTTCTAGAAAATGCAAAACAAAAATATTATTATCTAATAATAACGGTATTCCTAATCTCGGGATGGTGGGTTAGAGCCCACGTCAGGCACTTTACATATGTTCAAAATATGTTGGATACAATATTTAAAAGAATCTTTTGAAAATATTGAACATTATTTTTTAATATCATTGTTTATACATGTGTATATAAATTTCAGTTATGTGTTTTATTCATGTTAAAAACAATATTTAAAAATATATTTCGGATATATAGTGAATTTAGATTTTGAAGATCATTGTAAGAACATGTGTTTTTAAATATTTCAGACAGGTGTCTTATTTAAATTCAAAACAATATTTAAAAAACGTAATTTGAGAATATTGTAAATTCTTTCTTGGAAGACATTTTTATTACGTTCATATTCATAGAAAATTTAATCTATTGTTAGATGTTCTTCAGGTATTTTTCAGGTGTTCACACATAAATTTTAATTAACCAAATATAGATTAAAATATATTTCTACAAAATCTATTTTTTTTTATATAATTTCAAATAATTACTTAATATATATAAAATATAGCCATTGCTTAAAATAATTAATTACACAGGAACAGGAGATTAAATTTATATTCCTTATACATTTAAAACTTGTGGGCTAGTCAAATTAGATTTAAAAAAATGGCCAAAATTACGATCAAATTCCTTTAAAACCTTAATTTTGATATACGCTTAGTAACCCCACTTAAATTGCTTACTTGTTGCCTAGAGCCATCAATTTCTCTACAAGAGACACATGTCCATTATATTTTTTATAACTCGTTATTTGTTGAAATTTCGTTCAGAATGTACTGAAACAAGATTAAAGAACGTATACTATTTTGACGAACAATATTTGTTCAGGATTTGAATTGAATACGATTTACATATAAGTTATAGTAATGATCACGGCCTGTATAGTCTTACACATTTCTATACCGACTCATATACATTCATTTCTTTAACACCCCTGAACTTTTGTATAATTTTATACTTACCCACTATAATTATAAATATTCTGTGTACATTTATTTGCGTAGTATAAATACACAAACCACTAATATATATGCAAATACATTTCCATAAATATAATTTTAGATGACTGTAATATTTTGGGTGAAAATAAAATTAAAAAAAGTTTTTTAAATTTAATATTAAATTTGATAAAATTCATTAAGATACGTGTTAAAATTGGTGAATAAACATATATGCATATGAGTATAATAAATATAATGGCTTACGCATAATACTTAATGCAAACTTCACTTATGTTATAATAAAATTGTCCTAACGCCCAGCAGTGTAATGAAACTGTATCCAAAATGTCGTAAAGCGTAAAGAACCGTAAAATTTTTACCTTTATATAGTAATTGTAACTTCAAGTATTAAAGAACTCCGGTATACTGTATTTTTAAATAAATTATTCAACATATTTTGTATTAATTTTTTAACTGCGGTTTTTAATTTAAAAAAAAACAAGTAAATATAAATTATTATTGAATCATTAATTACTCACAAAATTATAGTTAAATATTTTGAAATAGATTTTAATTTCATGGTAGAAAATTCTGAAATTTAAAATTATTATTAATATTAAAAACAATGAAGCATAATAATATAATGGATTTCCTCAGTTTAAATTATTTGCTTGAAAACTATGTTATATTCTTAGAAATTTACTGTCAAATTTATATCTTGTATTATCATTTATTCATGGCAAAAAAACAAATCAGCGCGATACTATAATATAAACAAATTCTATGAATATTGTCCTTTTCTGAAATTCATACATTATCTACTCTGAACAAATACAATAAAAGTATACTTAGAATTTTAAATCAAATTTTAGTATAAAATACAATCTTTGAAAGAGCGATTATATTGATAATAATATATAATATATAATATACCATTATATTGATATTCTATATAATATGTGTAATAATATTATGTATTTATGTATAGAAATCTTTTGGAATTCGTTTTTATCGTAAAAGTAAATATTTTTTTCATAGCGATTTAAATTTTTAAAATGTTATACTCTGCACGATCCTAATTAAAAAATTTATAATATTTATGTTTAAACGATTTTGTAACCACAGATATTTAAATTTATTTTATATTTTGTCCACATAATAAAATAATAATTTAATAATTTATTTGCATATTTGATATTTGTTATTCATTAAGTACAAATTTTCGAAAAGAGTAATACATAATTTACCAATATATATTTTTTCTCCAATTAAAAAAGATCCGGTCAGTAGGTGATGGAAACATTTTGTTGGTTAATTATGCTATTGTTTTGTGGATATATTAATCCTACAATATTACACTACAATTAACAAGTATAACACTAGTTTGATATTGGCAGTGCTTGAATTGTAAAAAAACTAAAAGGGGGGGCGTAAAAGTATAATGAAATTTTGCTTCTTACACTACCTTCCCTAATACAAACGAAATTCTATAAAAAATAATAATTAAATATTCATTTGTATTTAAAAGAAAAACATATAAAAACAAGTTAATATATTATATCATTACATTTTAACAGATTAACTTATTAAGCTTATGATAAAATTAAGTAAAATTGAGTACCATCTTATACTATCATTTAAAATACTCGAAGTTAATGTGTTCTTTTAACAAATGATTTTACATAATATGTTTAATTTTATCAGGTAAATTCAGAAAACACGGGAACTTTTCATTTCCCAGAACTCCGTAACCAAAATATGAAAAGTGCAAACCAAAAATTTTTATACGAAATTGAATTAAATATTTTAATATTTAAATAAATAAATATATTTTTGAAGCCTATAGTTATATTTACATTTTTACGTCAACATTCGCATTTACAGCTTAACCCGAAATTTAGAGAACATCTCGAAGAACTGAAGTTCTCTGCGATATTTTATTTAATATTTTAATTGACTTTTTGTTTAATGTTCTAAAGTTTTTTTGTTGAATGAAAAATTCACAACATCTCAAATTTATCCGTTTCCCACATTCTAATATTATTTTTTTTTAGATATAATCTGAAATTTTCACGCTTTATTAAAAAATATATGTAATTATAATTCATTAATTACTATTCCCATCTTGGCACTCTATATAAAAAATTAAGAAGAGAAAAGCTGAAATGTTATTAAAAATAAGAATGTGTAGGTACTCAGTCCCCCTGCGATCTTCCCCAAATCATGTACTGGAGATTGGTCGATTGTTATGTCACGTCAACCGAATTATCGAAAAATTAATTTACTACGTATTAGTTCAATATGTCATAAACGACTACATTCGACATATCTGAGTATTTCAATATTTAAATATTGGAATAGTTTTATGTTTTGATCCATTATATCGAACGATAGTGTTATACATGCTTTAAATTTGAAAACAACGATAAGTAATATCTTATGATAAAATTATTCTGAGTAAAGCTCGGTGTAATTACATATTATCAAAAAATTAATAACGTATATTTATATAATAGTAATAAGATACATTTTCTTTAAAAATGTCATGTTTTCGGAACATTTTTTTTTTTTTTTATAAAAAATCATTATATCAAAATAATAATGACCTTATTGAAAAATATTGAATGGCTATAAAAAAAAAATATCATTTATAATTTTCCACATTTTTTTTATATATCACTATATTGGTTAGAGTAACTTACTAAATTGTCATGTCTTAAAACCTATAATTATTACTTTAGGACATAAAAACCTCAAAACTAGACAAAAACAAATATTGGAAAATAAATATTGAAAATATTATCACCGCTCATATAGTACTAAATTATATATTTAGGGTAATACCATAATATCAGGATCATTAATTATAGAATTATTGTTATAATAATTGTGAATAAATTACAAAAATCGATTTGATTGAATCATATTTTTACCATTTTTACATAAATTTTTTTGTTTTTCCTAACACATTTGCAAAAAATCAATAAATAATATTTTAATCGAAAGGTTGTTAAAAAAATATCATTATTGTAAAACCATACTAGCTCACTTGCTCCGCTCAGAATCTAAAACAGCTATACTTAAATAAATATTTACGACATTATCGAAATTATATATTTTTGTATTCATATTTTTTATGACATTTTATTTTAGGAAAATAGTCTTCTGCATCGCTCAAATGAACAATACGGAAATTATAATCTCAAAAAACGAATTAGTCTGAGTAGCGATTGTAATCTTTATGTTGTTACTATTATTTATTTATCAATGCTTATCCATTTTTAAGTATGGGACTTAAGAATCCTCGTGGACTATACCGATAACGTAGTATAATATACAGAATATAAGGTTTAAGTGAACTCTAAAAATACGAAATATGATATAGAGGGAAAAATCCTCAGGCTGACGACATTATCTGATCGTTTTCTCTTATTCTTATTTATATACAAGATATAAAAGGATCGCAATACTTTGAACGTTTAGAAAAAACTTCTACGAACTAAGACTAAATATATTAAATCACTGGATTCGAGTGGAATTGTAATTGTAATGAAATTTTCTGTAGAAATATTTTACTATTTGGCGTATGGATTTTGGATTTACGTCGGTGTAGTATGTATTTGAGATGTTTGCAGAAAAAAAAAAAATTTAAACGAAATAATCTAGACAGATTTATTTTATAAGAATTGAATTTTTCTCATTATTTTTTAAAAACAAAGAAGATTGTTTGTAAAATAACTAACGTAATTTTTATTATAAATTACTTTTATATGACAAAATATCATTCAATAAGTATAAATACTGTATAATATTGTTAAAAAGACATATGCTGTATAATATTAATACAAATATGGTGTAAATATTTTCATAATATGATTGGGTATCAGTTGAAAACGTTCTAAATGATGCAGACAATTATTTAAGTAAAATATTTCAATATTATATGGGTATTACATTATATTGTTATTTTATTATATTGCTACTGTATAGTTTATTATATACATAAAATAATTTTAAAAAATCCATTAAAAATAAAAATAAATTTTTGTTAAGTAAACAGAATTATCTAAATATTTAAAGTACATTCGCGTTCTACGGGGAAAAACAAGAATGAGCCTTTCTGGAAAAATTTACTGAATTATTTTTTATAGAGAATTATTAATTATTAAATATATTTCAATTTTGTCAAATTAACCTTTAATTTATGTTTATGTAAAATTACCGATGTGTCTAATGCTTTTAATTAACAATTTAAAAAAATTAATTTTATTATATTTATTTAAAGTTTTATAATAAAAAAAATTTACATAATTTTTAGATTATATAATTTGTACAATAATATAATATATATATATATTTGTTGATTATAATAAAATTTATACTTTGCAATAAATAGGTACAACGTATTTAATGTATTTATAAATAGTAAACAATATTATTAGTATTTATTCATATTGAAATAAAAATACTCGTTGTTATTTAGCCGTATGCATAATGCACATATAACTACTGAATTATATTACTATTATCACTTATAAAATATATATCGTGTAACTACGTAGTGTTTTTTGTATATTGTATTAATTTATTCATAAGAAATAAATAAATTATTATTATTTCAAAATCGATTTTTAAATTGCATTTACCTTCCAAGAAGTAATTTTCATATAGTTGTTCAACGAAATAAAGAATCGGTTTACCAAACATTCCATTAAACTATCACATCCTCAAATTCAACATTGTTTGGATTTCACTCCACTTAATTTTAAGTTTCTTTTTTATTTTTAGAATAATCAATAGATCATTGTATCCACCCAACTTTAAAGTATAGATAACTCCATCTTCGGATTCCTAAACATCCATGGTTCAAAAATCTCCAATTAATTTTCTCATATTTTCATCACCACAAAAATTATAATGTCCTCCCAAACTTACCTTTAAATTAGTTATCACTGATTCTTTTGATTGTACCAAATACTGTCTACATTTATGTACTTATTATCTATCTTCTCAGATGTTCTACTATTTTTGAAGGAAATATAAATTCTCATGATTTAAAAATTACAGCTTCCTTATCACAATTTATTTTCAGATCAATTAATGACATTAAAATGTCTTTTATTTTAGGTTAAAAATATAATTTAATTCAATTTTTTTTCATCATTTCATAATTAAATATTTCAGTTCTAACCATAATTTAATTAAAATGTTATGTACGCATTTATCTATATTTATTTATTAAATATATTTTAATTTATCGATTTATCGATTATTTATGATCTTAATTTTCAAGTTAATAATCTTGTTTTAAATATTTTTAATAAAAAACTAAAATTATTATTTAATATAAAATTACATTTTTTTTTTTTATAAAAACCTGACCTCAGTTATTCTGTGATTCTCTACGGAATATTCTTAAGTGATAATATTTAATATAATAAAAATACTACATTTCATTCATATTTAAAAATTTGTAAATGCTTAAAAAGGTTACTTTTATAATTAAAAACAAATAAATCTATTTAAATATAATATAATATGACATATAATAATATACAAATTATACCACTTACCAAGTTCACTATATACACTATACCTATATAAACCAAAGGCCACGGATAGTGGTGTATTTCAGATTTTGTTGCCTTTTATATATGTATTTTTATTGTCCTGTGCGAAAATAATTTGAACTACAAGTACAGTTGATGAGAAAAAAGTATTTTTAAACTTCTAAGAAACTGTTGTCCGATGTAAAAATATAATATATTTACATTAAACGCATGTTTATAGAATAAAAAAGATTTTTGGAATATTCTAAAATTGTTCAGTAAAACATTTGTTATCTTATTTTATGTTTAATAATTTTGATGTACAATTTTTAACTTATAGAACCTTTTAATTAATTAATTAATTTTTTTTTGTCATGTTTCTCGACTATAATGAACCTACAAAGCTCAACTTAAAATTATCATCTTTAAATATTATAATTAGTTACTACAAAAAAAAAAAAAAAAGATAAAATAAAAATTGTTTTACCTATACAAAATACTATTGAAATTAAACGATATTTATTTCAAGATGGTTATTTCTTTTCGAGATGTACATAGTATAGTGTTCATAAGGATAATAATTATTTTAACTAACAAATACAGTTGTTAAATTGAAAAAAACGTGCAGTAAAAATATTTGTCAGTCTTACCTTAAAGGAAATCTGGAAAAAGGACACAAGAAAAACGTATCCATAAAAATATTATAGACGATCGTAAAGCGGACTAAACGTATTCGAGAACTCGATCGTTCACGGGGTAAAGCACATGTTACGACTGAACTCAGACTTCAAGGGTCCCGTCAGTTATGTGCACGGCGCAAGGTCACATTTTCATTCATCCCCCACTCGAACTCCTACAGTCGACGATAGTTTTATGGCGAATATTCTTAACCACGTTTTGAATGAACATGGACTGTGTTGAATTAGTAACCATTTATTATAATAATATTGTTATCATATAATATGTTAGTATGTCAAGTGTATCTAATGTCATTTCAAATTCAAATTTAATTTTGCATAAAAAATTATAAAATTAATATTTTATGTAACCAATAAAAAAAGCTGCTAAAATATAAAAAATAAATATTTTGTTAAATTTTCAAGATTTTAAACGAAGCGAAGATTGTTAAATATTGTATATTTTGATATAAATCAACTGATTTCATGATGCTTAATATTTATGTTATTTTTTTTCAAAATACCAGTTTTGACTAGTAAGAATTAAATTTGGATTTTGGAACACGGAGATTTTTGTTTGTAAATTAGTTCTATATATAGTACTTTCATAAACATTTTTAAATTTTCCAATTAGTTTTTTTTTAAACAAAATAAAAATTCAAGAATGACCAAAAATATTAATATTAATAGGAAAATAACTATGTAAATACTTAAAATATACAAAAAAAATTGACTATGTATTTATATTGAAATAGTATTATATTCAAAACATTTTATCATTTTTGAGGAAATAAATAAAAAAACAATTACAAGTTTGATTTTTGTTTAAGTTTTTATGTATCTTATTTTTTATAGAAAAGTTATACTTGATGGTTGTTTTAAGAGGATATTTTTTTTATTTACCCTGTTTTATAGTTTCAAAACTATAATTTATAATAAAAAAATGTTTATGAATGGGAAAATTACATAATATATAGAATAAGATGAAATGATAAAATTATCAATTTTTTGTTTTGACAGTTATAGTTATGTATATTTACATACTTTATACTTCAACAAGTACCGCCCAAAATCGCTTTATTAAACTAAATTATTAATCATTTCTTTCAAATTCCACATATCCAACATCAGCTAGTATCCTGTCCGACATGCATAGAGATTCCACTTCTTATCATTCGTCTTTTTTTATTTGCAAATTTAAAAAATAATTACATATTTTTATAAGTAATATACTGATATTACAATGTCTCTCTCAGTTCCTAAAATAAAAATATTTACTGCAGAAATTCGTAATATATTTTTAACAAAACATGTATAAAAATTGAAATATTTGAATCTATTTAATTTATTAATTAATTTTTTTTTCTATTTTTTATTTAGAAATAAATTATTTCAATTTATAAAATTTTAATATTTTTGTTTTTCGGATACTCTGTGCATATTTTTTTTTTTTTTTTTTATAAATGATTTGTTTATAATATATGCTATTCAGTTTATTTAAATACATTGTTTTTTTTTAAATATATTATGTTTATTTTTAAATATTAAAAACGGTATTATTTTTAAGGCCAATATAAAGTATATATAGGCGGGTACATAAGTCAATTTTTTTTTTTATCGGGAATAAAGAATATTCCTTGTCTTATCCTAATGTATTAAATAATGAATTAGTGGACTAAATAAACTCAGTATTTTATACTTAATTTTCAGCTTTGTACAACATTTTTTATATTTATTTTTCACAAATTTTCCAAAAAAATCAAAAATGATTTATTATTTTGTAACAAACAAGCGACTGTACATAGGTGCACAAAATCTAAAATAAAAAAAATAATAATATTTTAACATATTTTACACGTCATTATATTTTTTATAATATTATGCAGCGTGAAAAACACACATATATAAAGTGCATATTTATGAATATTTCAGTATTCAAATTTAAAATGTTGTGTGTATGTAAAATAATTTATTTAAAACAATTTCACTTACAATTGATGTAGAACAACTTATTATAGACAAAATGTAATAAAATATTATGAATAAATAATATAAATAAAATATAAGATACATTTTAATTCATTAGTCATCACTCGACACATTTGACCAGTTAATTAATAGTTGTTTTCACTCAGTATTTACTCATTTTTGTATACATTTCATATCTTTTTTTCAATCTGTTATACATTTTAATAATAATCATTATTGATGAAATTACTAGAAACAATATTAATTGACAAAAAACATTATTTAATAAATTGATGAACCCTTCTAATTTTCTAATTGTCTTAATAGAAGAGCATGGATAGATTTTATATTGTATGTTTAGCAAATTAAATTAAGAAATACATTTAGACTAGAATTTTATAAATGAGGAACTCAAAATATAAATAACTGAATATAATATAAGTTAAGAACCTATCTACTGAAAATTAAAATGTTCAATGTTTAATATAAACATAATTTTCATTATAATGATGATATAATTATATTAAGTTAATTGGCCAACAAAATTGAATTTTAATTTACGTATCTATAGAAATTAAGTCTATGCAGAATATTATATTATAACACAAAGAACACACACTTAAAAAAAATGTATATACATATATATACAAAAATTTTAAATATGAATCTTTTTAAAATTATGCTCAATGGTGACTTCAACGATTTAAACATCAAATGATTTAAATATTCCGTTTTTTACCATACTTCTCTAATATTGGAGATATTGGGTATACTCATAATATTGAAATAATTAATTTTAAATAGAATTTCAACCACTGAAATCCATCACAATAACATCATGTATGTATATAAAATCCAAATTTATAATTTTCTATTTTAATTTTAAATTCCTTATAATAATAGAATTCCTTATATTATAATAAAGGCTTTATTGAATATTTGATATGTATTTGATATTATTCCTTCATTTTATTCATTGATTTTCAACTTTATACATATTATCGTTGGACATTTTTCTAAAATTTATATCATTTCAGAAACTTGAACGGCTCAAATAAAGTTTGAATATACGCATATACTTCTAATATGAGTTATACGCTGTAATATGCTGTAATAGATTTTATTATGGCAGATGAAAATAAATATAATAATATCAAAATATTTCAGATATAATTAAAAATTTTAATACAATTATGTGGGAACTTGGTAAATCTAAATTATAATCTGGATAAATGAAATCTATACACACAGACACATATATATACCTACTTATATACAATGTATATCGATGAAGATAATGACCAAATATATGAAACTAAGTACCACGTAACTGGTTAACCACATAAGTGTATTTACATAAAATATATCCTTTTGAGATCAAACAATAATATACAAGCATTTCATAGTCCCCGCTTCTAATGATTACTATCTGTATTTTTGAACGCAACTTCCGATTAGATAATATAAATGCTAAGTGCTTTCTTTATAATATAAAACATATTATAATAAAAAACACGATAACTTTTGTTCTGCGAATTAAACGTCCGTTACACATGATAATCTATTCATCATTGATTTTATTGTCTAAAATTGATGCTCTAAAATCTCAAGATTATATTTATTGATTTTTATACGACTGAAAAATATTATTGAGTATGTATATATTTTCTATGGTTTTTTTTTTTTTTTGTAATAAATGTTTTTAAAAAATCATATTTATAGTAGATATTATGGAAATACTTTAACAAAAGTAAATAAAAATTTACCTATTTTATATGTATTGTCTCACTGTACATATTTAACGAAAATTTTATAAATCTGTGTTATAGAATTTATTCGTAAAAATGATTAAATTATCATATTTACTAAATAAATATTATTAAGAAGTTTATTTATAACTTTTTCCTTCTGATATATATAAATTTGTGAAGTAGTTTTTGGTCGTATTATAGTAGTTTTGTATTCTTGCCGTATAGGTTATGAAAAAATCGAAATTGTCTTACTCGAAACGAGTGCGTATAAACATTTCAACTAAAATTCCTTAGGCGCGTACGTGGGTAGTTTTTATTTGGTTATACACATTTTTTTTTTATACGTAAAACTGACCATCTGGGAAAAATCGTTTTTTATTTATTGTGTGAAAAATATCCTAAGACTTAAATCATCCAAAATTCTCTATATATGATAATAATATATATTAGTTTTACGAATGAAATTTTTTTGTATCAAATGTATTAGCAATTTTTTCTAATTTTCTTTACAAATAAGTTTATCGCAATATTAGTGCTGAATGAAATTTCGAATAAATAGTTTTTGAATGTTTTCTAAAAGTAAATTAACACAAATTATACTCTTTAGAATAAAAAGAATATCATATAAACTACAGTTAATCAATATAATATTATTAATGTATTCACGTGTGAATATGTTATTGTTATCGTAAATGAGATTTCATATTTTGTTATATCGAATAGCATATTATATTTATACTATATGTGCGAGTAATAGAATATTTTATACTATGTTAATATTATATTATTATATATGGAAAAAATAAAACTGGGAAATATTGTGTAGTTATTATTTTTAAATTTCAAAACACGTTTAATTGCTTTTTACATTGTTGTATATAAAATATTTTCTGTTGACTTATGGTTATTTATTTGAAATTTAACTTAAAGAAATTACATTTTTACTTTAATATGTATTGGACTTTAAAGCCACAATATAGTTGAATAATTGTTAATTTATCAGAGTTTTTAATTTAATTTTGATTAAAAAATAAACTATTAATTGTATTCTACAATTTTCAAATGTTTATAACTATAAATGTATTATATTGAAACTAGCTTAAGTGCAACACCTGTCGGGTGCAAATCCTTTTATATGAGACTATTTGTAAGTTCAACACCTTTTGAGTGAGAAATCTTAAGTTTAAAACTCCGATTGAGGGTGACACCTTGCAAATTTAACTTTTATTGAGTACAACACCTCATTAAAATAATTACTTTTGCAAATCGTATACATATCGGTTTATGTATTTTATCTGAAATATATAATACTGTTAATTAATTAATTTTAAAAATATTCCGCCTACGGCGGACACTGGCGTTCGCTTCCTAGAAGATAGTCGTTCACTCCTAAAGTGTAAACTGTTGACAAAATAAGTAATCCAAAAATTG